>CAHIKZ030001780.1:0-140000 GCA_903632075.3 Acanthosepion pharaonis | reverse complement strand
TAATAATATAACCGCCAGGTAATTTTATAATATTATAACGGCTAGTGATTTGTTTTTTGTTTTGTTTTGTTTTTTTGTTTTTTTTTTTTTTTTTGGGGGGTAAATTGTTTGATTTTTCTATTGTAATCAGTGAATAAAAGTTCCGTTATTTTAATGAGGGATCTTTTTTAAATAACTTGGCCGTTATTGTTTTTAAAGAATTGGTTATAACTCATTTTCTAATGTCTATTACTTCCCGTATAAATATTACTTATTGATTTCTATATAACAGTGGCCAAATCTCATTTAAATTTATAATCATGGAAGTTATTATTATCATCCGATAATTTATCTTTATTTTCAACACATCAAAGTGCACCAAATATGCGAGAAAATATTAAAGCCAAACACACGAAAGACTTATTAAACAAATGCTAATAACGTGTCCATTAAAAATAATTAATTTCCAGATAATTATTCACTGACCATTGTGTTGACAAATATATATTTTAATAGCAAACCATTAAAATAATTTCTTCAATGTTATTTTTTTTAATCTATTCACTCCAAGCATGACAGTAATGTTACTAAGCCACAAAGGCTTTTCGAAATGAAAGAGAATGAGTAGAAAGCACCGAAAACCCAATCCTAAACAAGAAACAAGGGATAAACTTCTATTCCTGTTCCTTTTGAACAGTGGAGATATTGAACAGGACGATAGGCTATCTTTGCTTTTATAAAAGTACTCTGCTCATTCAATAAAAAATGTCTTGATCCTTAAACATTTTTAAAAGCAATAAGTCGACGTCTTTTAATTGTGATTTGCGAATATTCGTACTGGATATTTTTCGCTGGACGATGCTCCACGGTTGAGTAGACTCTTACTTGAGTATAATCAAAGTTATATGATGCAGGAGATTGCCAACAAAAATGAATGATCATGTTAATCGTTTTGATGGGTGGTTTCCTAACTTAAGTGTTAGGCAAAACAAAACTGCCAAAAAAAAAAAAAAAAAAAACTGTATTTCCATGTACAAAACGATGAAACAAAATAATTGAAATGTTAACTGGGTGATAAAACTGACTTTATCCAAAAACGCGATGCTGCTTTCATGATGATTTTGGAAGTTATACACTCAATACTATGAGACCCTGTTTTGGAGAAGCAAACGGTTGATTCAAACAAGTATTTCTTCCTACGAGACCATTTGAAAAATCAACAAAAAATGTCTGGAATTAATTAACAGAAAGAATATAATATAGGAGACCGCACGTTGCTTTGGTCCGGTTAAATTACAGCTTTTATGTGAGATTTTACTCATCCACCATATTCAGCAGATATTACAGTTTTAAAAGTGTATATTCACACGATATATACAATTATATACTAAAATACACTACAGGAGAGCAAGGATAAAAACAAGTATAACTCATCATAAAATTGTGAATCTAAAATATAACAAAAAAGCGACAACAAATAAAAGCTGACCTGTCGATATTCATTAAGTCCAGGCAGCCTTCTCTTTGTAAGCAAAAGGAATGGTTGCTGGGTCTTAATATAATCGGTCAATAATTTATAGTGAAGAGTCTTTAGTCTTTTTTCCTTTTTCTTCTTTTTTAGTCATTGTGTTTATATTTATATTTCTTGTCCTCGCTTGAGCACTGAAGAACGAGGTGCGATAATCGATTAACATTTTCTTTCTTTTGTCTCTTTTGCCTTTTTTCTATTTATCACTTTACAGCGAGTAAAAAGCTAGCTCTCCCCGACCTCTGTTCTAATATATTTGTATATATTATGGGATATATTGTGTTATATTTGTCTATATTATATTTAATCTTAAGATCCTTGTTTTTAAAGTCATAATTAAAAAATCCCCACCCACAGATTATTTAGGTAAATATGTCGTTAATATCGAAAATTAAAGATTATTTTTTTAAATTTTGAATATTTCGAACGGCCAACCAGCTTATACAGGCATACATGACACACCAATATATTTATACTGAAATATTTTCAAATTAATTTTTTCAATTTAAAATAATAAAACTAAATATATTTTTTCATAGTTACAATGTCATGGAAGTTTATAAGCGTCCGTTTGTTTAGATTTTTCTCAGCTTTATCTTCAATCATAATAACTGCTTATCTTCTCCAGCACTTTAGTCAACATACTCTTTCCCGGCTAACGCCATGTCCGTCGAGACAAATTATTTTTTTACTATAAACACAGCCTTTCTACTTTCACTGCAAGCAAAATTATTTATTATTTATCCTATTTGTTATGTTTGTTGCTCACCACACATCTCCAAAAATTGCCTAATATTTGGTGAAAATCAGCGTGCATGGCGTTATTAACTGTTATAACTGCCATATGTTTTCAAAATATCGAATTAAATAAAGATATTGTTGATTTAATGTGCTATGAATGTTTATGGCCGTGGTTGATCAGAATTGCCTGAAATGTTTCGTTCTTAAGCTGGACTAAAATATCACAAGAAAATGGAGATGAAGTATTCAAATAAAACCCTAACTGCACTAATTGCTAAGTGAAAGCAACTTTTAACTCACACATTACCGAATACTTCATCAACGCTCTTTGCCTTCTGCCCTGAAGATCGTTTTTGACATTCTATTTACTTTTTTTCCTTGACAATACTTCATATCCGTTGGTTATTCTTTTATAAATAAATAAGTAGCCACGTGTAGCTTTGGATTAATTGTGATATTCTGGCGACAGTTCAGCACAAATCCTTTAACTTGCAATATCTCTCTCGGTGTGTAATTTGTAAAAATTTTGGACTGTATTCAACACGTCTTTAAGAATTTATGCGCGAGTGTTTGTGGACTCGAAAACAATCGGAATTCAACTCAGCATATTCACTATATTTAAAAGAAAAACACGATAGTCTTGGATATTATTTTTAATTAACAAAAATTTATATAAAAATAAATATATTCTCAAGCAATTAACAGCGATTTTTTCGCCATTGTTTAACTTCAATTTCGTCATAAATAAATAATTGTGCTTTTCTCTCTCCCCCCCCCTCTCTCTCTCTCTCTCTCTCTCTCTCTCTTCTTCGTTTACAGGTAGTGGCAATCTGCCAGTTGAAAAAAGTACAGCAATTGTGGAAAGCGTCGGCATGTTCCTGTTTGGTATATATCACGTGGTAATCATCATCGTCTTAATAAACATGTTGATTGCCATGATGAGTCATTCGTTTGAAGACATTCAGGTAAATTCATAAAACATTTTCACTTTGGATTTCCTTCAGGCAGATTTACGATCTCCGCATAAGAAAAAAAACTTTTCGACCGATACATCAGCCTTCTTCATTGTTATTGATTTTGTTCTACTGTGTCGTGACTTTGGTGAGATGTTTAGCAAGCACGTTTCACAAACCAATCCACTCGAGTAACGTAGCAATTTCTTATTGGATGCAACTGTTCCCGAAGTGTTTTCTTCTGTTACAGACAAATTACAAACTCGGCTGAGGTTTACAGGGCGGGGGTTCATTTCGTTTTAATTACTCATGGGAAAATACCAAGAAAAATAGAAATAAAATGAATATTACAATTTTAATCAATGTTTGATTGAGTCCTTTAGATTTTCTAAGAAATAAAAGGCTTGGTCTAATAAAAAATATTGATACTTATATTATTGGCATTAAATTGCGGAGTAATAATGATAAATTTTCCAAAGATAGCATCGCACTGTGTGCGTCTTTCTTAGCAGAAATTGAGGAAGTGTTCGTGCATCAAAACGAGATAGAAGTTTTTATTCAACCGGAAACTTTTTGCGTAGAAAAAATTTCTAGAATAGTTCAAGGAAGACTTTGTATAAAAATGAAGAAAAAGTTACTTTTTTTTATGAGTTAAACAGTGAGTGACGTGTAGTGTTTAAGCCAGCGTTTCTTAACCGGTACGCCTTGAAAGGTAGCCAGGTCTGCCTCAAGTTAACAGAAGAGTAATGTATTAATTATTTTTATATTAAAATAAAATCTTTATTTTTAAAAAGCTAAAGGAACCCAGCACATGGCGTCTATGTCTATGTCAATTCTTTGTCATTTGATATTTTAAATTAGATGATAAATTCCTTAATTTTTAAGAAGAGGTGGATAATCCTTTCCCATTTGCTTTCCTCAAAAGATTTAACCACTATGTAACACAATTGCTGTCCTTGGATAGCAACTGCTATTTCCTATTTGCTAGAAAGTATGAAAAATGGCTAATATTACTTTCAAACTTTGCTTTTGTGATCAGAATAATGATATTTCTGAAATTTACCGATTTCTTTTGGGGAAACTGACAAATATTCTCGTTCACGCAAAGTAGGAAGCAAAACGACATCTAATTCAAAAGTTGCATTTATGTATTCTAAGGCTACACAAGAGAGACCACAAAAAAATTAGAAGTGATTATTTTTTCGTGATTTACGCTTATACTGTAAATGACCTTTACGAATCGGTCTCCCATCATGTTTTCGTCATACGATCCTTGGTTGAGGCGTTCAAAGTCCAGAATATCCTGGTGGATGCGCTCGCCTTGCTCATCAGATGAGTGTCAAGGAGATAGGGACATCCCGCAACCCATTTTGCCGTAGTTCTTCCCCAGGGTCTCAACATGCTCCACATAGTTTTCGGCCTTGTCATTCCCCAGGAAACCCCGAACCACTGCGACATAGCTGTTCCGTACTACTTTCTCCGTTCTAATGAACTTCTTGGAGAATTCCTTGCACTCTTCTTTACTTATGACCCGACGAAGACGCCAGCTTTGACTTTTGACAGAGACAGCATAGGGAAAATGTTTTAAAGGTGCTCGAAGGCTGTGACAATATGTTTTATAAGGCCCAATTTTAAGTGTAGTGGACGAAACAATACTTTCAGAGGGTCCAACAGTTCTCGTTTGACGCTGTTCCTCTCCACAGTGAACTCAGTCCGCTGTGACCAGTCCCACCTATTGTGATATTGTGCTGCAGTGCTGTGGCAGAGGCAAATGCAAAGATAACACGGAAACTTGGTAAAGCCGCACTGGCAACCCATTAACAAGGCTACTATTTTTAAGTCTCTGATAACCACCTAACCGTACTCTTCATATTTCAATGCCTCTAGCAAAATCTTGACACTGCTGTATTCCTTTTGAACTGCACCGAGTAAAGAACAGACCGGTCACATTGTGGCAGAAGTAAAGCCCCTCTTGATGTATGAAAAAGCTTGAAAAATACTGGGACTTGCACCCTTTCATCTAACAAATTCCATTGATTGAGTCTCGACATCAAAAGCTCGGCATTGGACCTTGTGAGACCAAGACCTTTGATCAGTTCGTGAGGTCTTTTTTTTTTTTTTTAGGGTAGTATGCGTTTCTCTCCTCAGCTGCGCCTGTGTGTAAATCTGTGGATCAATGACTTCATTTTCTGCTGAACTCTGATGTTTTCATCTGAAGACTCTGCTGTTATCTCTTTTGGGAAGTGAGTACGGGGAGATCAGGGCAGTATGACACTGTGACGATGAATGACAGAAGGACTGGATATAGGATAGCAGGTCCATTTTTGCCAGCTCGACGTTTGGAAGGGTCCACCGTGCAGAAGAAGTAATTGCTTGATTGGTCAGTTGGTTCCCTCCAGATTCGTGGGATTGCAAATTTCAGGGCTCTATTTTCCACTCTGTACCATCATGCAAAAGAGCAAAGTAAAAATATTAGTATAAAAATAAAATATATTTCACCCAGTGTTATTGAAAAATTCTAAAAAATTACATCTTTGAAGTTTCTAAAAATCGTTACGCTGGATATATAAAATTTTGAATTTGAACCCCAGTTAATGTAGCAAATGACACAAAAATACGAAATCTTGAATACGGAACATCCCTAATATTCTGTATTTTTATGGCTCTTGCCAGTGATCCAGTATAGAAAACATCCATGACAATGTGAACACGAATGCGCGATTGCTGAAACATATTCAATACACAATTTTCAATAACACTGATTCAAAAAAAAAAAAAAAAAAAAAAAAAGAATTTAAATTAAAAAACTTTCCATCTTCTTTTGCAGAGTTCGCAGGTTTAATGAGGTACCCGGGGTTTTGTCTTGATGCCCGACAAGTATACCGAAATATGCGTTGTTGGCTTCACCCATTTTAGCAAATGTTGCCAAAGAGTACTTTTTTGCTCTTGTCTTGATAAATTCGCCACAGACATAACTTACAACTTCTCGATATCATCTGTGATGTATGCACTTGTCTGCACTTGCACAGCTAGAAAGTAAACTGAATTGTTATGCTTATATTCTCTGTATTTATACTGCCATCTATGTTGGCAGAACGTTCTAGAATTTCTTAAAACTTTTAGAAACTTTTCGAAAGTTCTTGAAACTTCTAGAAAATTCTCTTTCAACAACTCAGCGCTGAATCTTTCTTGAAAAAATAGGTTAGTTTCAAAATCTCGGTGTCCAGGTTAAAAGGCAATGTTTGAATGGAATAATAGTCATTTCCTTTGCATTCTAGGCAGAAGCAATTAGGAAATAACATTTACTGACCAAAAACAAAAAAATGTCAAAATTTTGTTACGCGTTGTTATCGTACACTATAAAAACAGCAGATTCTTTATACATTCCTTTAAATAAAAACTGTAGCGTAAATAGATACAATGTAATGTATTGGATGCTTATTTCAGGAAACTTCTTTATTATTATTCTGTTTTCCAATATTATGACTAATCTTTCTTTATTAAAATTTAAAGTGCGCCTCAGAGTTTTAGTTATTCTACAAGTGAAGTAAAAAAAATAAAAATAAAAAAAAAGTTGAAAAACATTGCTCTAAGCCATGTACGTCTATTAAGGGGTTGCTAATTGCAACGTGAAAGAGACAATTACATTCTTGGGACTCACAGCATGCATGCTTCCAGTTAGTTGTTTTTTACGCATGCCCAAAAGCTGAAAAGGGAGTTGCTGCTGCTTTGTTGCAGGGTTTTCGATGTGTCTAATTAAAATGTTTAAATTCTTTCACGCTCACATAAAACTTCCCTAACTCAACGTACGGACAACTAACAAACGTAGATTAAAATGCATACTAGACGCTCAAACGCACACAAACAAATACACATTATCAACAGAATCCCGCATAGACAAATTAGAATTATGATAGACATTCACACATGTATTATACATATGAATGCTGCTTAACCAATGAAAAACAAACAACACAAAAATAAAAATACCAGAATTTTCTTTTCTCTACCATGCTAAAATTTATGGTGACGTGTAAAACAGGTTAGATTTATAAACGTTTCCTATTTGTTCCGTCGGATTCTAATCCATATTTGATCTATATTTTTCCCCATTTCATTTTTACGCATACACACGTGCAAATATGTTGTTATTTTCTAATCTTTGCCTCATCTGGTAGAATACAACTAAACACACACTTTATTGATTAGCTTCATTAATTTAACAACATATCAAAATTTATTGCGTTAATTAATGTTGAATGTAAGTATTATACGTCGACAACAAAAATGGATTATAAAATGACTTGAGACCCGTTTGACAGCAGAGACAAAAACATAGATGTACCTTAAAATAATTTTTTTTTTATTATTTCATCCCAAGCAAAGCGGGAATGCCAGTAGTACGCAGGGGGTTATAGGGAGCGAAAGCGAGAGAAAAGACTGAGTATAGGGAAGATTGAGGAAAGGACAAAAGATGAACGGGATTCAAGAAGACAGAATATTGACGTTGCATTTAAATTTTTGAAGATTGTAGTTACCAGGGAAGCAAGGAAACGGAAGGGAGTTCCATAGGTGGGAGTGTGAGACAAGAATCTGTTGGAGTAGAAGTTGCGGTTGCATTTAGCTATTTCAGCAGTAAAAAGCGTAGGATATAAATGTCAATCTAGTAGCACGCTTAAATTCATGTAGTCTAGGCACCAGGGGAAATGAACTAGGAGACAAAATTGGTAATCATCACGCCATGATAGGTGCTCTTAAAGTTGAAATAACATTGCACTTTCTAATACTGTAAATTACGGCGTACTACTCGACCTGGCATCCAAGTCCAAAATTCTGAGTTAGGCCGATACTTACCGTAGAGGTCGACCACCAAATATACGGTAGAACAAAACTATGACCCAAAACTATGATCAAAAAAGATTTTTAGGCTTGAAAACTCAATTTACGGTAGTTATTTATAAAACTTTGACTGACACTTGAACTGACTAGTCTGATAGGCAATGAGAATGGAATCCATTCCACTGATTGATTTCACAAAACTTTAAAACCTATGAAGATATGAATATATTTGCAAGTGTACGTTGCAGTCATTTCTGTTTCAAAAGATTCCTATAACTTTATATTTACCTTCTTTTTCCACCTTTTATATTATTCCCTATTTTACTCATGTCTAATATTTCGCTATTTGGTTTATAATTTGTAACATTTCTCTTTTTCTGTTTGTAGGGAGATTGTGACGTCGAATGGAAGTTTGCTCGCACAAAATTGTGGATGAATTACATGGATGATGGCAGCACTCTACCCGTACCCTTTAATATGATACCAACACCAAAATCCTTTCTGTACACATGGGCATTTTTAAAAGAGCTCTTCAGTCCGCATTCAGAAGGACTCTTTGATTTAGAAAGAGCTCGAAAACAAACATTTATTAAGGTAACACACGCAGCAATTTAAACACTTCAATCAGTATACCAATCTACAAGCCAAATTTCACATTTGAATTACCCTTTAATGTTACTTTGGCGTCCTGGCCAAACGTTGCAGGCCGATTACTATTTCCATGGCAAATGTTCAGACGAGCTTCGATATTTAGTGCTACCAATTCATACCTTTACAGCTAAGAAATGCCGTGCCTACGATCACATGATCGAATCACCATCATACCCTTCATATTCTGTTTGTAAGAAGTAAGTTTCACTTCTTCCAAAGAGTCCTTAACGCATATGTGCTTTCCTGAACACTACGATCAAGTCTAGGGTCAATCGTTATCGATTTTCCATATGCTCATAATTCATCTTCTTATGTCTATACCACACACCATTCACTACTTTGAGTGGCTGTTTGGTCTTGTATTAGGTGAACGTCATTAAAGAAAAAATATATGTAAATTACTTGCCACCATCTGTTAAGACGAACAAGAGATATAGAAGTTATTTTTCTTTCATTATCAGAACAGATAAGACAATTTAGGAGAACAAACTTTCCGCGTACTAACTACTTTCTATTTACCGTTGTGGCATACCAATGACAAGACTGAACAAAATGAGTGGAAAGAAAACCGATGCTGAACCAACTAATATTCTTATTCACACGTACCAACATAACTCACAAGCCATTTATTTTGCTACCCACAGATCCGATCATTGTGCCACTTGAATAAAAATGAAATAATTCGCAATGTTATATTTGTTCTGACAGACTAAAAATGTATACAATTCTAACAAAGTTTAAATTTACTTGTCAAGAACAGGATCGTCATCATTAGTAATGACATAAACCCAATGTGCAACTATTTTATTCTTTATTAAATGCATCTGAGATTCTTGGCGAAAAACCTAGAAACTTTCACATTGTAAGCTTTTTGGTGAATAATGGAATATGATAGACTGTAATGAAGAACATATGAAAATTGCAAATATTGCTTGTCAAAAACGAGTAAAGAATGAATATTTACGCAAAACATATCTTCGTTTGGCAAATAGAAATTATATCTGTTATGTTAGTAATGTGTTAGAAAAATACGAGACTAAATTTTTCTGACGTAAAATAATTTATTCACTTCTGAACTCTTTCAAATTAACGTCGACTGAATCGAATTGTATATCGTTTCGTGTCTTTCTTCAAACTTCCAACTTTCTTGCACGAAAGATAAAGGACTCTCTAGAAAGTAGAATCGACGAACACAATTCAAATTCATGTCTAGCCTACTTTCTCACAAAAGATGTCGTTTCTTTCCCTCCCAGGTATCGTTTAAATAGCATATCTGGGATATCTAGCCTATAGTTGCAGTCATTCTAGAAGAAAAATGCACTGTATTCAAATCAGTCAAAAAAACAACAGGAAAGCACTCCATTATCTTTCCGAAGAAGTTCATACAGTTCACAGATAAGAAAAACAGTCTGAAGGGAGTCATAATTTCTGATATAAGGAAGAGACGTGACATTTCAAAAACATTATAGAAGAAGCGAACAGTAAGACATCATTACATTTGTAACGTTTTGTTAGTAACGTTATATAAAAATACGAATCGGGGATATGTGATTTCAAGTTTTTCTTTGAACGTTCGATCTTACACTCGAGTGGAGATAAAGACTCTGCTTCTCTCCTCATAACTGAGACGTTTACATAATTTCCTGTTATTCGGTTGTCTTATATGCGTATATCTTATGTTCAGTCTGTCATGAATCACAGACTATATGTTCTTCAGAATAACAATGTAAGCCCATACCCACTCAAAAACTCGAAAATCAGTCGGCTTAACATCTGAATATTTCGATTTAACCAGGATTACTGGAACACTTTTTATGGTTAAATCTTTTAAAATAGAAAAACAATCAATTTACTATCATAATTTTTTGTCCAAAATGTCAGGTTCTTTCACCAAAAAGAATAACCTTCATTGTGAGCTTTTGTCATTGCTAATAATGATCTTAAACAATGAATTAAACTTTTATATTTTAAAAGTATTTTTATTCTATTTTTAAAATTCTTTCACTGTCAAAATAATAAAAAAAATGTCAGATTTAACTTTGTTAATTCAAAACCAAAAAAATTACTGTCTTTTTTTCTTTTCAAAGTTACAAATTATGTGCTTGTTATAAAGCTGCAATAAGTTGCAGTTATAAAAGTTGGGGAGTTGAAAAGGCAATTCTTCAATAAACAAAGTGAAACAGAACGTCCTATTCATTATCAAAAATCTTATTAATTGATATTCTTGAACTCATCATCACAAACTAAATAAGGGACACAAGGATGCACCCGAGGGTCGCGCGGGGGTTTGGAAAGAAATATCAAAAATATTAAAAGTAAAAATTAATGTAAATATATTTTCAAAACAATTTTGGAATATAAAGTGTCATTCTGCTGAAGTAAAATAATTATGAATAATTCAATATCTAAAAACTTTTAATGAATTCCAGTCTGTTAATACTTGTACAACGAGTCAGTCTGAGCCTCACACAATCGCAGTATCGTTTTCTTACTCACTTCTGGCATTAGAGATTTAACTGGCTGATGTGCCATGAAAGGCACGTGATAAATTTACAAGAAACTGTGCCGTTCATTTTCCACATTAAATAAAAAGAAATATTGAGATTTAAAATAAAATTCAGCCAAAATTATATGTAGCTTTGCCATTTATTTTCTTCCATAAAAACTATTCATTTAGAACTCAGAAAAAAAAATATCTGAACGCAACTCGTCATTTCTAGAAAACCATTAAAAATAGTAAATTTGACCGGAATAGAATAAAACCATTTTGTTCCGATACGAATGACTACAGCTAAAGGAATTATTTAAGGAGACATGCAGATTTTAAATTCAACAATAACATTTATTAAACTTAATGAATGTAGTATTTCAGCTTGAGGGAGGGAGAGGCTTGAGGAAGAGAGAGGTTTGTGGGAGAGAGAGAGGCTTGTGAGAGAGAGAGAGGTTTGTGGGAGAGAGAGAGGTTTGTGAGAGAGAGAGGTTTGGGAGAGAGAGAGAGAGAGAGAGAGAGGTTTGTGGGAGAGAGAGGTTTGTGGGAGAGAGAGAGGCTTGTGAGAGAGAGAGAGGTTTGTGGGAGAGAGAGAGGTTTGTGGGAGAGAGAGAGGCTTGTGAGAGAGAGAGAGGTTTGTGGGAGAGAGAGAGGCTTGTGAGAGAGAGAGAGGTTTGTGGGAGAGAGAGAGGCTTGTGAGAGAGAGAGAGGCTTGTGGGAGAGAGAGAGGTTTGTGGGAGAGAGAGGTTTGTGGGAGAGAGAGAGGCTTGTGAGAGAAGAGAATAACTCAAAGAGAACTAATAGAAAACATAAAACTAAGAATTTAGTAAATATTATCTTTCAAATTCCTATACCAATTGCATTTAACAAGCATTATTTGAAATAGAAAAAACATCATTTCAATATAAAGAATATATATTTTATAGTCGAAACATAGTCAGGTATTTCATTTTCATAACTATACTTACAGGGCCAGTACTATCCGCGAACTCCCGACCTAGAGGGAGCAATCTTGATTGGGGCTCCTATCAGGGCTTTCTAACCCTCGTTATCTTGCCAACATTTAATTTTTCTGCTTACATTTATATACGTTACAACTATCAAAGAATGGAAATTTTTAGCGGATTTTGATGCCATTCTGATTTTTTTTTGTTTTCGTCCAAACCCGTGAATTTATTTTGCTCATGCTAAGTCTCGAAAAAGCACTAAAATAAATTCAATATTTTTTATTCATAATGTTGAATATGTTAAATTTATTCAGCTTTTAAACAAGAAAAACTCAAGCTCAAGTTAGAAATCGTCACAAAACATTGTTTATTTATTTAGGATGGAATGCTCTATTATGACATTTGTATTTAAATACATTGTATTAAATACAATGTATTTAAATACAAATGTCATAATAGAGCATTCCATCCTAAATTAATATTTTTAATATTTCTTGTTGAATTGTTCGCCTATATTGCATATGATCCATTATTGTAAGTTACAATAAAATTTGTATTTTATATGAATACTATTGGAGGCTTGTCATAGATTCGGTGGAGGCGGCATGTCATAGATTCAGTGGAGGAGGCATGTCATAGATTCAGTGAGGGCTCCCGAGACCCTTGCACCGCGGCCCTGTATACATACAAAAAGGGATATGATATTTTCTGTTCTTTATGGATATTCATATGGTTTGTTCAACTCGGCAAATTGTGGAGTTTCGAAATAAAATTCAGTAAAATTTATTTTCTAAAGCTAAATAAACACTGTCACCAAGTTAATAAAAAATTCTGTTTCATGAGCAAAAAGTATTTTCAGAAACACTAAGGGGAATGGATTGTTGGACACGATGTGAATCACAAGCGGTAACTTTGAGTCAACGTAGGAGATGTGAATATTCGTGTCAACGTAAATAGGAAGAAATGCAACTACGACAGAGAAATAAAAATGCAGATGACAAATAACAATCGGTGAAATGTTTTGGGCCATCATTACAAATTTCGAAAGATCAAATTAATTTCCATGAATCGGTCATTGATAAAACTGGTTTTCCTGTAACTGATTTCTCGTTTTCTGTCAGACATTTAGAAAAAATTATTATCACTTTTATAGAGAAATCTGTTAATGACTAAACTGGAAAGCCTGTCTCAATATTGTGTTACAAGAGAGGTGTTTCATGGGCGCTACACTGATCTGAAAGTGGCGCCGTGTAAACATCTAGCTTGTCGCCTACAATTAACTTCGGACAATGATTCACGGCTAACAGAAATAACTTCTTCCCCCTCTATGTACCTTGTTTCTTCGGGTCATTGATGATCAAGGCTCACCACAATTTCATGTTCGTTGTAGCTCTTAATAAATTTTGTCTTTTTGATAGCTCTCTCCTAATCCATGTTATGCCATCCATTTATTTAAGCTCCCTACGTAGGTTATGTTTTTCCTCTGTCCTTCATCTGTCCTGGGAGAATCAATTTTCTAAGCACTCTTTCCTCATTATGCGCCTTGATGTTAAGTATAAGTGTCCTTTTTGTTTCCATTTTCTCTAAAACTTATCGTTGCTCACATGTTCAGTTCATATAACCGGAATAATATCTACCTTTTTTTACTATAGTGTAAACCTTTATTTTCATTCATCGTGATAATTTATCCATAAGATTTATATTCTCCATGAAATGGCCCAAAATGTGCTGATATGCCGTTTAATTAACCAACCTAACTTTTCCTCAAACACCGCGCTATCTTCAAGAAAATCATTTGTTATTTCTTTTCTTACTTTACACATTTGCATTTTATTAAAGAAATGTGTTTCTTCTATAAAAGATACAATGATATTCTTAAATATATATACAAATTTTTGTTACTGCCACACCAAGACAAGATAACTTTAAGGAAAAGGTTCATATTTTTTTATTATTAAAATAGATACAAAAGTATCTCGTTTAAGAAAAACATTTTAGGTGCCTTTCGATCGACACTTCCGCAGAAACAAAATCGTCAACAATATAAAACAGAGAATCTGATAAGAAAAATTATTATCAACAACTGTTATTAAAGAAATAAATTACCCAATAGTCATATAAGTGGGGAAATGAAAAAAATAAAAAATAAAATAAAATTATTACTAAATATGTTCCCAGTCAGGCAGTAGTTTCCCCGAATAGAGCCAACCTATATTTCATCTCCAGTTGTCTACACGCTGTATATTAATAATAATAATATATACTTTTATTTATTTTATTCTTTTGGCTTAATGTACGGGTTCCTGAAGAGGATGCTCGCAAAAAATCATCTTGTTGAAATCTTTCAAAAATCATCATTTCTTTGTCCTTGATTAGAATGTTTAACTTGAGACGCAGATATACGAAAGAAAAACTAGTAAAATAGTTAAAAGGAGAAAGACAACTCTTCAAGTCTGTGTCAAACTTTGTATTCAGTAATTTAATCTTTAGACGAAAACAGAAAATGTACAAATCGAAATACACTGACTCCTGACTTAACAGCCAAACTCCTCGACAAAATTCTGGTCACTAAGAAATTGTACTTTGTTTCTTTTTGTGACATTTGTAACATTTCTAATTTATTTCTAAATGTTTATACACTACAATAGTGTACTGAACAGTAAACGCAATAAACAAATTCGAAAATCAGCTCCATATTCTGTACATCAATTCAGTTTGCATACTGTGAATACAGTACATGAAAAATTTTATTTATTTTTCACTTTATTCTTTTATTTAAATATATTTTCCAAAAAGAGAAAGCCACAATGATCAAAGTCGAATGACTGGATTTTTATTTTGTAATATTTTATAGCTGATCATGTAAGCCGTAAAGTGATACGTGGCTCTATTATAAATTGTATATCTTGATAAGAATAGACATTACAAATTTATCTGTTCACTTTCAAAACACGTTGAAACTCATTTTTCCATTCATTGGACTTGTTCTCTTCTTTTTTTAGACAAGACGTAGAAAATAAACTACATTTTTTTTTACAATTGCACTCACATCGGTCAAAAAGTAATGCCTGTTCTAATTTAATTTTAAAATAATTATAATTCCTAGGATTTTTAAACCTATAAACCATGAAGTGTGTATAAGACGAGGTGAAAACCTATTAAAATATCTTCTCTTTTCCAACCCACAATCATTTTTCAAAATGATTGCCCCTATAAAGCAAAGAACTATCATAGAATTTGTTTTTAAAAGAATAAATATCCACAGACAGTCACTGAATGTTTATGGAAGGCTGCATTTGATATCAACTAAGAAGAGATGAATCAATAACATTAACGGTAAACTCAGAGAAAAAGGAGAAACACTTTAATGACAGGCCCCACAGCGGCAAGACAGCTGCTGCTATGAGTGAGGATGTTCTCATTACAGCTGACAAAAGAATTACTATTACAAAAAAACTGTGAAAGTATTAAGGTGAGACGTGTTATGGCTACTCAAGAATCTATGCAAATGTTTTCAGAATGCTGACAGATTCTATGAAAGAGATCTTGATTTCATTTGTCAGTTGTTCTCCGATGATGATGAGATGAAAGACGCAACTGACACATAGCTATGAAAGCAGACAATAAGCTTCTTGTTCAAAGGCGGAAGACCACGTTTTAAAAGGAGGGGCCAATGTGCCGAGAAAGAGATTTGGAATTCTTAAACTTCATTTTGATGGGCTTTGTGTGATTTTAGTATTCCGTTGGTTGTAATTAACACTTTTACTGCTGCAGTTTTATAGCATTTTTGCTTGGGTGTGCTGGCCCATTTGGAAAAATAGGAAATTGCTATTGACTGGAAATAAATGACTATATAGACATTGACGGCGATTCGGCAATAGCGCCGTCATTTTAGTTTCGATAGTTTACAGTATAGACTAAACTAAACGACACGTTCAGCACACAATAAAATAAAAATACGCCACAAAACATGTTGTATTGTAAGCTACTAGATGTCTACGCTGGTTTGCAAATAGAAAGCGTTAGTTATTTCCTAACAAAAACGCTGGAACCGATATTTCAGGGTGTTTTAGAAACGGATATATAGGTCGACAGCAGACAACTTAAGTTGCAGAAAGACGTATATGTACGTCCATCGCAGCGGAATTGTTAATCAAAAACAGACATTAGTGTCTAAACAACCGTCGTACAAAGATTGTGAAGGAAGGAAACTATGTAGATGAGTGACTTGGAATACTGAAACTTTTTTGTTCATTTCTGTTTTGTTTATACTATGAAATTTGTATTAAATAAGACATTTTGCTTTTTGAAGGATCCTCGTATATAATTGCACTTTCCTCAAAACAATCTCGTTTGAATTCTATGATATGTTTTTTTCGATTTTATGATTTGCAGAAACGCAGAGATACTGTTTGCAAAAATCTAGAATTAAAAACTGAAGAAACATCGTACACGGATATTATGCATCGATTGGTTAAAAGATATTTATTCAAATTAGAAAGAGCGAAAGATGAAAAAGAAAACGGTAAGTAAAAATAAATAGTTTCATGTTTTGATTTATTTTTTTAAGAAAACGTGTCAAGATTTGAGGATGGACAAGGTATATCCCAAATGTTTGCCATACATGTGATCTTATGAACGAATTAAAATATTGTCAATGTTCTCAAAGAATATTTTATGAGCTGTGAGTTTTAATATTATTAGTGGGAATATCATAAATAATCACCATTACTTGATAAATATTAATTAACTGAAATTAAGGATATTAAATTATAAGTATTGTCCCGATTTTTCCCGGCAAAGATTTAAAAAATGACTAATATGGCGAGATTTGTTAATGGTTCAATATCTGAACGGAAAAACTCATTTCCAGAAAAATCCATGAAAAATACGGAATTTCACACTAATTTGAAATATATGAAATTGAATATAGAATAAAATGACTAGATCAATAAAAATTCTATTTGTTCTGACAACTAATGAAATTATTTGTTTTAATCATTTCACCCTAAACAAGGCGATAATGCAACTAGGAAGCAGAGAGTTACAGTGATTCATTCACTGTAATAAGAAAATTAATAAGAAAAATAAGGCAATAAGAAAAATTTAGTGAAAAGAAAGAAAAAAGACAATAAAGGAACAATAACAGAAGATATAGATTGACGTTACATTTAAATTTTTGAAGATTGTAGGTGACAGAGAAGCCAGAAATCGGAAAAGGAATTCCACAGGCGAGAGGTCCGTGAACAGAAACTATTAAAATAGAACTGATGGTTGCATCTAGCTAGTTCAACAGTAAAATGGTGAAACCGAGTTGCCAATCTAGAATAACGCTTAAATTCATGCAATCGAGGTACTAAGCTAGTCAGAACAATTGCCATGATTTTTTATTTGTTTGTATAAGGGCACATCAACTCCTTATGGGTCATTTAAGATTTCGAGATTTGAAGTAATAGAAATATGACATATGTTATTCTGCTTTCACAATTGAATACATGGTAGATGATACTCAGCTTTCGGACATATTTGTGTGGACATGATTACTAGACGCGGTTTTATGTTGTAGTTTTGTTAAAGTTATATTTTGGAATACGATATTATATCGATTGATATCATGGAAAGAGTTCTTTTATGTTCGTTGTTTGGTTATGTTTAGTGGCATATCATCCTCAATGGGTGATTTAATGCCTAAATTTACATATTTATAGAATATAGAAAGGTCAGAAAGTATTTAAGGAATATCAACAACTAGCAGCATGGCCCGGCGTTGCCCGTGCTTGATTCAAAAATCGTACGACTCGTACAGCAATCGCTATCACTTGACATAAAATATTTTTGCCCTTCCTTGCCTTTAAAGGAGTGCCCTTTGCTGTGCTGATGTTGCTACATGCCTTACTTCTTGCCTATCTCACACTTGCCAATCTCACAAGCTCTATACTAAACATTAAATCTGTTACGAAAAAAGAACTAAACAAAATGAACACAAAACGATCAGCTTTAAAAAAAGGACTTGTAACTGGAAAATCCGAATGAAAAAAGAATGTTAACAACAAATACTTTTTCACACTCAACCCAGTTCTGCGGAATCAGAATCAACGTTGAGTTTAAGCAAGCGAATGAGCCAATTGTCATGCAGATTTAAATTTTTCCCATTTGTGACGAATGCAGCTATCGATTTTTTTGCATGCTAGCATGCTAGTTAACATTCGTGTCAGTCAGCTGTTGGCTCTCTCGCTGGCCAATAGAATCTTCCTGCCTATTCGTGGCAGCCAGCTATTGGCTCTCACTCTGACCTTCCCGCTAACTTGGATCATGTGCGTGTAAATTTTGGTGCAAATCCGTCGAAAATTGCGGCCGTGCATTCGTTACACACACACACACACATCCTGCTGTTTATAGATAGACATTCATCAATAACTTAATAAATGAAGTATTTACGAACAAGTAATGTCTTTAGCAAAAGTAATTTCGCAATGATAATGTAATATAGAAATAATAATGGTAATGTAATATAGACGAATAACATAAGAAAATAAATTCAAGGGTGTAGCAGAATTTTTCTTTTAAAATAGTGCATCAAATAAGAAATAATGAAACATGAATACAATTCCTTAATAGAAAGAATAAAAGTTTATTCGAAACAGTCAAATAATTAAAGTTCACACTATTTATATTGTTCGAGCTATGTCCTCATCTTTATTGTTGCGACCGTTGTACGCTCCGGACTTCTGCAGTTGATATTTGTTGTAATATCGAACCAAACCCAGAGTAGTCAATCTATATGTCGACGTTTCTGAAGACCATTTCAGGAAATGAACATGGGAAGAGCATCTACACAAACGTCATAAAACGAATCTTCAGAAACGCCAACATAAAGATTGATTAATCTGGGCTCGGTTCGAAATTCCAACAATAACCTGGATAAGGCCGGAACGTACAACAACCGAAACGTTGTGAATGTAGTAATACATTCGAACAACAGTCCGAACAATGTAAATAGTTAAAATACCTCATCTCAGAAATATAGAGTAACATTAAATTTCAATTATATATGCACAAAACTAAAATTAGATTTTGTGTTCTTTGCGAACTCTGTGTGGTTTGTTGGTGGATTAGATGTTTTTTGTTTAGCGACATATTAACACCTTTATAGGTTATTTAATGACGACATCTAAATATGTTTACGTAATTTTATTTGGACATAATAATGGTTTTAATGATACAAGTTTTATTAATTTACCCATAGCTGGTGGAAAAGAGGTAGATTTTAACTCCTTTCCAATTTGATTGTATTTGCTTGTAAGAGAGTATAACGGACCCAACTGAAATTGGAACTCGGCTCTTATATTAACAAATTCCAATCCATTATCCATTACACCATCCGCACATCCAAAGCTTACACCACCTGGAATTCCCAAACGACCATCACTGATCGTACGGAAACCTATGTTTCAACGTCATGTGGTCGTAACCCTCTGGTGGTGTTTTGAAACCTGACTCATCTTTATAACAGTCAAAAGTGACAAGTGACTTTTGTTAATGCCGATTTTATCTTAAATACTGAATACATATTGGGAAAAAAAAAGTCTCCTTTGGAATTAGTCTGTATTTTGTATTTATTTTTTTTTTAATTTAAATTAACTATTGTAATAGTGAAAATGTTATTAACAAATATTGATAACTGTTCAATAATTCTTTATTAAATAATAATTGTACAATTTTTTCCCAAAATATCTCCATTTTTAAAGTTTACTTTCAAATGCACTAGAATATAGAAGCTGAGATATTATCTGAAACTACTACAAAGTTATGCGATTTAACATCCATCAAAGGAATAATAGTCCTGGGTATGACGATAAACTACATCTGGCAGCAAGGCCTCTGATCGGGGAGATTGAAGGTTTTGAGGAACATGGAGCTATCTCTTAATTGCTGTTGTTCCCAGGTCCACCCTGACTCGGGGGTGGTAGCATCTGTTAGGGTCCCAGCTATGGGCAAATAGTGAACCCCACAAATAAAACACCGTGGAAGTATAAAAGTACATTTTTATATAAAAAATTACCAACAATATATATTTATAGTACAATGACTACTAGCACCAACAACACATACTAACAAATTGCAGTAACTTCATACACGTCCGTTTAAGATACTACCAAACTACCAAGATGAAAGAACTTTCATGACATTAATCCATATAATATCAGATAATTTCTTAAATCAAACTGTATTCGAAAATTCAACAAAACTCCAACATAAAACACACATATCACTGCCTCCAGTAATCATGTCCACACAAATATGTATATACACAAAAGCTGACTATCCTGTACCATGTATTCAATTGTGAAAGTAGAATAACTTTTTTATTACTTTCAAATTCCCAAGAAAATTAAATTTCAGCATTAAATGAACCCATGGGGATTTGATTTGCTATTAAACAGACAATTCAAAATCAAAACTAATCAAAACAATAAAAATCAAAACAATAGATAAATTACATATTTTCCAGTTCATAAGAGAAGCTTTCTTTATATCTGTGAAAAAGATTGTAAATTCCATACAAAATTACCATATTTATAAAATTACGAAAGAAACTGTATCGTTATTTATTAAAAACAGCTTCGTCTTTTCCGAGGTGAACATGACAATCATACTCATGACACAAGCAAATTGGTTGTGGAGACAAACATGCTAAGAATTTGCACTAATGGTATGCGTCCTGTAAACCTTGAGCCCTTTCATTGTTGATTTCTATCTTAAAAGATTTAGTTGTCCTTATTCAATCACTGTAGAATTGAAACATGGTCTGAAGAGGAGTCCGTCCCGTCGGACTATCTTGCCCCAGACCCTTACCGCCCTATACTTTACGGAACACGTGACCTGACGTGATAAGTGAAGTAGTGTTTACTATTGCATGCTAGTTGAATGTGTCACTCATTATATCAGCCCTTTGAAAGTTCGGATCAAGCTCTTCATCCTCAAGTGCACCGAACAGACAACCAACTTCAAAGATTGTTGAGGAGGAAATTGAAATAACAGATAAGAAACTCATTTCGGCCTTGCCTCAAATTGGAAAATTAAATTTTTCCACTCGCTGTTTGTGCGTGTGTGCGTGCGTGCGTGTGTGCGTGTGTGTGACAACGATTTCTCATGAGCGCCACCATTTTGATTTATGTCAAATACTCTGCAGCACAAAAGAATTCATAGTGTGGCTCGTGATATTTGAAACAACTATACCATTTGTATTGACTAACGAATCATTAGAAGGAATACTGTAAAGTAAAAGTCTAGTGTATTCTACTTTTAAAGCAGAGGAAATTTATTTGAATTCAATGATTATTATAATTCAGTGTTTGGTATTTCACAAAAACTGTATTTTATTACTGAAACGTTTTCTTCCCCAGTGAAAGACGTAGCAAATATCCGAGCAGAAGAAATAGAATTATTTGAAACACCTCCGGATGGGCCTCCACCCGTACCGGAAACGCCATCTAGAATACCATACGCGACGCCGCCTATACCGGAAGATGAAGATGTAGAAGCTAAATTATCTGGTAAATAACTTATTTTTTTATATTCTTTTATTAAAATTTCTTTGAATAAATAATGTCTATTTCATTGCCTTCTACTGAAGCACCCAGTTGTCATTTCCTTGAAGCCTATTTCAACTTGTCATTTCCTTGAAGCCTATTTGTATCCAAACAAGACAACCGGGCTGCTTAGTTTAAACTAAAGTAAAACTATTGTCTGATCTGTTTTATAATTTGAACTACCAAAAGTCTTAATGTTGTTTCAAAATTTTCAGTGATCCTCGTTGTAACAATTGTACAATAAAAATTGTAAAGTTTTTACTCACTACGTTTCCCCATCCACAGCACGTTTAGTTTCATAAAAATCATTTGTGCTGCCTTTATCAGTAAAATATAAATAAAATAAAAACATTGTACAAATCAATTATTTTCGCATAATTGCCATTATGCTATCATGCTCATTAAAATCAGCATTCAAAAAATATCTTTAATAATCTTTGCCATTTTCAATCAGCCAAATGCCAATTGTCAGGGTCAGTTTTCAAAAGCTCTTTTGTACAGTAATTCCTCGATTATCTGGACGTGAAATAAATATCGATGTTAACATTTCCTAACTTCCGACAGCAGCACATTCAAAAGTTTACTTTTCAACGCGAGTCTTGTTTTGATTTATTTTGTCATCGTACGCTTTGAAATTCAAATGTCCTCGAAATCGAATGTTAAAACATCGATTGCGTCCTGATAAAAATAAAATATATAAACAAAAAGAGAATTCGAATTAAAATAAAGCATTTGTGCTTTCCTTTAAACCCTTCTCTACCCTCTCTCCTCTCTCTCTCTCTCTCTCTCTCTCTCTCTCTCTCTCTCTCTCAACCTCTCTTTCAATACTTCTCTTTCAATACTTCTCTCTCGACAAACGAGAAGTAAACTCTTAGATAAAAAGAAGAAAAGACTGAACCCGGCCGAAAAACGGCGGAAGCTTGCGAGACCAGAGCATACTTTTTGTGACTAAAAGCTGAATAAAATCAAGGAGGCTCCACGCATAACTTAAAAAAAAATGAAAAAGAGAGGAACGCTGGTAAATAATTCTGGCCAATCAAACAAATTGGCTCAAAGAGACATTTGATGTTAGCCGAAACAAAGTTTCGCACCAGAGTCTCGGAGACTGGTCAAAAAGATATAAGCTCTCACCTTTGAACTAGAAAAGAAGGGATGACAAGAGAAACCACGGAACAATAGAACGCGACTGCCTGAGAAACCAGTCACGCGTGATGCATGAAGTAGTAATTACAAGGTCATTTGCTAATTATATTTTCGGCCATTCTTATGGCCGAGAAAAACACAGTAGATTGACACTGACCTATTTCTAAACTAACTACTACCTACCAGCACGGTCTGACTTCAAAAGTACGACTACCGAGCTGAAACGGACATTTCTCCGGACTACTACCAATATCCGGCTTATAAACGGATAAATTTTGCTACACCAAACACCAAAGGACTCACTCAAAGGACTAAGGCAAATAAATCAAAGTTTCCGATAAATAAATACCAAGTATATCTACAAAAGAAAAACAAAAGAAAAATGAAAAATGTTATCTGTTGAGTAGAAATTTAATCTGACATCGTAGAGAGCAACATTTAAAAGCTGAGATCATAGCGAAATCTAAAGTCAGCGATATTTTGATAAACGAAAAAGGTTTGACTTTGTCTGGTTGTTTTTGCTTAGCGACATATCAACACCTCTATGGGTTATTTAATGCCGAAATTTAAATATTTTGAATACAACTTTATGGTTTCAACTAAATATATTTTGTGTACAATTTTATGACTTAAAATTAATTAATTAATTAAATTTTGTACATAATTTTATACTTTCAGGGTTAACGTGTGTTTTTATAGAAAATCGTTTGTAAATGATCTATTATAGGTGTTATGTTTTGATATAACATTTTCCTATAAGGTAAGACATTATGTTGGCATTTTCAGTATTTTCAAATAGTTTTCTCATGTTATTTTCCTTGTAGTATTTTGTTTTACAGGGGCTAAATGAGCACATTCAGTTAAAATGTGTTTCACTTTCAGTACAGCTTGGCATGTTGTACATGCTAATTGATCGAAGAAGGTATGAAGAATTCTAAACAAGCGAAGTGAAGTGGGGATTATCTAAATCCGTCAAATGATCATAATCCATAAAAAGGAAAATATTTTGGCGCGTTATATTTATAATTTCGACAACAACGACAGAAATAATTTCTGATCAGTTGATCAATTCTGCCTAAAACGTTTGAATTTTGCTCTTTTTTTTTATTAAATATAAACTGGACAAAGCCTTGAACAAAGCGTCTGAAAATGTTATTTGATAAGAAATTCTTTCAGAAAATGGCATATTTTGAATTATCCAAACATCATTTTTCAACCCTTTTCCCAAGAAGTCCGGATAATCGAGGCAGTACTGTAATCAGTTCATAGCATTTGTAGAAAAGAAAGATATTTTTATAAATTTCGTGCGCACAATGATGCAAGCATTGTGCTCCTATATAAACTTTGTACATAAATAAATGTTAAAAGAGGCGTTTCATTTTTCAACATATTATCTTTATTATTAATCCACTCAACCCAATGCTTTTGTCGAGATCGAACTTCATACAATGAAATTTCGACCATTATATATAAACCATTGCTTGTATCACACTCTGCTGACTTAGTGACCCCACTTTCGGATGAGTCACATTTACATCATTTGCAAACCAACACATAAAATAAATTATCCGAACATTAGTGGACACAGGAAAGTAGAATTTGCTAAACCTATCCATAAAGGCCTCGAGGTACATAGAGAAGCAATTGTCAAAGTCTAAAATTGACGTCAGTATAGATAAATGCAATTTATTTTATATGCAAATATTTACAGATGAATTATTGCATTTTTTTTTCCTTTTTTCAGCCAAAAATGCGTCTCACCTACGCAAAAAAGGAGCATCCAGGTGTCTAAACCGGCGATCATCAGTGTGTAATTCTGGCCCAATCGCCACGACACTAGCCATTCCGCAGTTGGATGCCATCCAACGACAACAGAAGCTTCTTGACGTCAGATTACAACATCTGCAATCCAACACCCGCGAAAATAACAAAATGATGGACGATGTCGAGTTTATTAGGCGCCTCATGACGGAGAATCAGAAGGCCCTGTTCAACGTCATACAGGCGCTGGCCAACATCCAAACTGAGATCGTAAATTTAGCACAGTGTCTGCGCCCACCATCACCTAAACCTCAGCTGAAACAGGGCAGTACTCACTCGAGGGGTGGCCAGTCCAACTCTACAAACACTTCGTCTAATTCAGCACAACCGAGACGACAATCCAAAGAAGAGGAAAGCAAAGTATGAAGTAAGAGAGTTCGAAATGAGAATATCTGTCTCCATTGTTGAATCAACAAATAATTTGGGGCTGTTTGTTTTACGTTCTTTTCTCTCTTGTTGACACAGTTCATTTTGGAATAAAAGTAAATAATAAACAAAGAGCCCTTTGGTGACAAATTTATGAACTGAAATTCAACTTGCAGAACAAGTCTATATAAACAACAGTTAAGATAATACCCGATAAGAACCATTTTTTATAAATACATATGTATCTATACCTATTTTACATACATTTATATACATTTATACTGCTCAAATCAACTTATGTAATTATGTATGCATTGAAGAATTACGAACATACCTTGAAGTAAATATAAGAATGGATAAAGAAGAGAAAATTTAGAACAACTTATAAATATATATTTCTTATATATATATATATATATATATATATATATATATATATATATATATATATATATATATATATATATATATATATATATATATATATATATATATATATGCATATACGTACATCCTTAGATATCTAATTTGTTGTACAATTTCATCTGAATTTTAATTATCGCGTATCCTTTTGTAGCCTGAAGATCCAAAATATTGACAATTTTCTAGAAACATGATTTTCAAGTGAAATGAGTTATTTAACATTTACCTGTAAAATTTCTCGTTTTTCTTCAAATCATCTTTTGCTTTAAATGTGGACCTGAACAAGAATTATCTCCAAATTAACAAACAACCAAACAGTTTAAAGACGTTTAGACAGAATGCTCAAACATTACAATAACTTGTGTCTAAGTGCGTGAATGGATAAGTACGTACGTGTGGCCATTTTTTTTAAATATGTTTACCATTGACAACCACCGTATATGACTGATAATGGCTGCAGAATTGGCGTTATTGTGTTCAGTACATATAACAGGGAAAAAATACCTTCGAGCTTAAATTAACACTGACAAATATTTTCCTGTTTATAATGAATAAGAAACTGAAGTGGCCAGATCTATAAATAAATAAAAACCTGTGTATTTTAAAAAAATGTAACCAATAAATTTAAATCCATTTTGCAGTTTAACATTTCTTTCCTCTAGTTTAGGTTAATGGATTTAAGGACATTTCAACTGAGTTATTTAATGTCGGAGTCAGTCTCCCTATACTTTATTTAATTTATTTGCTATTTTTTTTAATCCAGAATTAAATGTACGTCTGATAAGAATAGTTTTAATGTTAGCCATTCTTTCTTAATTAGCATAAAGAATATTTCCATAAATTTATAACGTATGTATGTATATATATATATATATGTATGTATGTATGTATGTATGTATGTATGTAGCACAAACAACTTTCAAGTAATAAATGTCTAGTCAGATCCTCACATTTTATAGTACCGATCCACTACCTTTATGAAAGTTAGTAGGTCATCGACATCGACATTTTCAGATAGATCATGCTATTCACACTATAAGTTCCCTATCTTAAACTTAGTACCCAAAAATAAACTAACTGACGCAGTCAGAATAAAGTACACCGATTACCTTTCCCCTTATATGACTAAGACATGTGATCATTTTTTTTTTTTTTTTTTGATAAACAAAATGAAAACTTTTATTTAAATGTTGGTGATTAGCAGTTCGTAATATTTACATTTTGTTATTTTTTCAAATGTTATCTTATGGTGATGATTTACACTTCACAAGGTGATGCAAAACAAGCAAAGTTTTTTGTTTTGTTTTTTGCGAAACAGATTGCTTCAATTTTAAAATGTCCATCACAGATTACTACATTTCTTCTGAAACAGTTGTTGCTATTATTAATAGTGTGTGTTTGTGTTGTGTGTGTGTGTGTGCGAGAGAGAGAGAGAGTAATTAAACACAAGTAATTAATGAGAGTGCTTCTGTTCCAATCATTTCTTCATCTTGTTATTGCAACTGGTTAATCATACGGAGTGTCAAAGTTTTATTACAATGATTATTTCATTAAAAATTAATATTTCTATTCTTTATAATAATTACCACCATCAGTTGCAGCATTGTTAATGAATTTTACTTATTTTTTTAAGGTTTATAATTCGCCTTATTGTTATAAAGAATAGGATTTTAATCAGAGCTTTCGTTAAATTCATTTGCTTATTTGTTTCAGTTTAGTCACGTTTCTGTATATTTTGAAGTGACTGAACAAGTATTCGTTTGTATTGTTATTTTAAGTGAGATTTTTTTTTATTCTCAAGAGCGAAAATTTTATTGAAAATATGAAAAAAAATATGAAAAATTTGTTATTTTCTGTTTCTTTCGTATTTCTCTTTGGCTTTGTTGTTTCTTATGCGTATTTTACAAATGTAAATGTTCGTCTTTAGCGACCGAATATTTGCAGGTGTCAGTTTCATAGCTAGAGTGTTTTTACTTAAAGTCATTCGGAGTTTCATTTTCAGAGATGCTCTTATCATTTGTGGCTAATGGGGGTTTTCATAGTTGACAAAAATCGAGAAATACTGGGGCGGGGGAAAAAGAATGAACTTTTGACCACGCAAATAATACTACGGCGGGTTAGGAAAATGGAAATGAAAAAAGCGTCAATAATTTTGTTTAGGATAAGCTTACATGAGTTTAATCGACTTAACGCACACCAAAGTTATGCAGACTAGTGTTCAACATGTTTCGCCCGATCGTTCTCCAACCATTATTAGGTCAACGTATCCAGTAATCTAAGCATTATTTAAAAAATGTAATGTTTTGAGTTCATCATTTTAAGAAATAGTTTTTCTTTTGTGTTAAAAAAAATCATAGCTGCTTCGTAAGTAAACAAAAATTTGAATGAATCTTTTTTCTTTATTCAAACAAAAGAGGAAATAAAAACAGCAATTGATTCATATCAGTATTTAAAAATAAGTTGTTTTTATTGAAATATTATTTAAATGGCGAATGATGAGTTTATTATAGGAAAGAAAATGAAATTTTATAAATATATACACACTCAGACGTCGAAACCTAAGAAAGACAATATATATAGATGGGATATATTACTAGAGAGATGTGCGAGAGATCTGAAGAATTCGCCACCTAAAAGAGAAACGTATTATTTTTTTTTTAAATAACAGAAGAATTTGTTTTAAAAATGTTGTCTATTGGGTAAATTATACTAGCTGAAATGGCTATATTTATTTCTATTGGGATTTTTGTATAACTCTTTTTTTGCTTAAAATAATGTTCACCATGTACAAATCCTGAGAGCCACTCTAGGTAGAAGGTTATGCAGACATGTGGGGAAGATAACGACTAAGCCTAGACTTGAACAGGTTAAGATTGTGGTGATCAGGGAAGCATCCTCTTGGGAGTCGGTTCCATAAAATAGTGACTCGTGGGAAGAAGCTATTCGAGTGGAAGTTATATCTCACCATGCGAAGAGAATGAGGGTGGTCGGTTACAATGTCTGTGGCATGGTGGGTTAGAAGGTTGAACTGGTGGAACTGAGGAATGTCATTCAATCTGAACACTTTCCATATAAATAGCGATAGAGCATCGAAATGTTTGTGGCACTTCGTCTATGAGAAAAAGGGATTGTAAAGTAAAAACATTTTTTCACCCACAAAGTTGTGTAGACGCTTTTGAACTCTATAGAGACTGGAAAATGAAAACTGGACAGCTCCTGCCCATATATAGCAGCAGTACTCCATTCTCGTTCTATTCTTTTTTTATATATATAAAGGTAGAGTCGGGTACTTTCTAGAGCCGTACTGAGAACCGGCCATTTTTTTATCATCTTTAGCGATGGATCGTATGAACGAGTTCCATTTGAGGTCTGCGGTGAGCTTAAGTCTCAAAAGGCGCTCAAGGCACGGGAGCTCTCTGAGAGTATACCAGGTCGTCGCGATAGACGGAAATTCAGGGTCCGCTCGGTGATGGAATTTCACTAGTTTTGTTTTGGTGACATTACATTATAATTCACATAAATAAAAAGTAGAACATTTCAATAAAACCTTTTTAGCGAATGTGTGTATTGAAATCCAAAATGTATCAATGGGTACAGTCGAATGTTTTATTTTGAGCCCCCGATCACTAGAAATAGTGGCCAATTCTTCTTTTTCACATAACTGAAGTTCAATATTAGAAGGAACATTTATGAAGGGATTTTGAATCCAATCATACTTTCGCGGCACAGTGGATCGCACGGCACATTGGTGTGCCGCGGCAAAGCGGTGGAGAATAACTGTGTCAGAAGAGAGATCAGTTATTTCAACTGCCCTAGGTCCATTAAAGTTCGTAAACTTGCCTTTGGGGGCACACTTCCACCATAGGTTATATCCATCGTCCGAAGCCAATAGCCACATCACGTTGAAACACCGGCTCCCGTACGGTCACCGAAATTAAGCAACGTCGAGCCTGGTCAGTATCTAGATGGATGACCACTTGTGAATATTAGGTGGGTGTGCAGGTGGTGTAATAGATTATGGCTCCGAATTGTTGGGTTCGTTATATTCACTTACGCGCAAATACCCTTGGGAAAGGTATAAATCCGCCTCTTCTCCCACTAGCTATGGGTTAATTATTAAGACTTATATTACTAAACCATTATTATCTCCCCCCAAAATTCTTACAATCTAAAAATATTTTCTGGCTTTAACTAAAAGGGTTGATAAACCATAGAAATCGAATCAATTTATCTTCCGTTATATAATTCAAGAGATTATTACTTTTCGAAATATAAAATTTCCCTTCTACGTTTTTTACCCCTGTAACTAGCACTACAATAATAGTAATGAATACAAGTACGAGTGATTCAAGTGGCGAGAGAATTGCTTATATCAGGTTCAAGGTTTGTCTTTATAACCGAAATTTCGAACAATAATATTAATATTAATAAGAAGAAGAATATTACCTAAATTTTACATAATTTTTATGCGACGTAAACTACATGACAGGTTTGTGTATTTTATATATATAACTACTTTCATTTTATATATATATATATATATATATATATATATATATATATATATATATATATATATATATATATATATAATGAAAGTAGTTATGCAAACGTCTTAATATTTTGTTTATTGTTTCAGTAATTTCTTTTTTACCATGACGTTTCATTCTCTAATCCAATTATATATATATATATATATATATATATATATATATATATATATATATATATATATATATATATATATATTGTTGGCATTTTCCCGGTTGCGTGTGCGTTTGTGCTCGGCAATGTGAGTGGAATAAAGGAAGCGCCCAAAAACTTGAAAATAACTGTTCAACAGTTGGTTGAAAAATAATAGTAGGTAATGTAAGGGGAGTTTTCCCAGTTAACAATGTTCTTGAATGTAGGAATTGTTTATGTTGAGAGATATTTCTCCGCTAGTTCCCACGGGAAGAACAAGAAATCCAAGTGTGAAACTGATAGAACAGTCTTCGTCTTTTGCAGCAAGGGTTGAGTGTAGTTTCCTTTGGTGGGTGTTTCGAAGGGAGAAAGTGAAAAATAAGAAATGGAAAAGAAAGCGCGCATTGAGTGTAGGGGCCGCTTAAAAGGAAGGTGCAAAAAAGAAAGAGACAGTTTGTTGTGGGTATAGAGGCAGCTGAAATTGAATAAAAAAGGATATGTACCTCGTCTCTCTGAGATGTGATGCGATTTATTGTAGGAAACCTGAGCGCGTACAACCAGACCTAGGAGAAAAACTCCCCAAGCCCCCGCAACCGTCGGTCGTGCCGGTCTCGATGGCTAGCACCTATCCCTCTCTCTAGTGCAATGAGAGGGTGCAGCCTCGGACAACTGTTCCCCAGAGTTGGGCACCTTAAAATATTATTTTCCACAGTTGTGTCTCTGTTGCAATTGAGTCACACTCTGCCTGAAGATAGAGACACATTTGAGAGATGATGGTTTACCATCGAGCATGTGAGGTAAGAATTGAATGGAAAAGAGTCCGAATAGGGCTCGGCCAAGGCTTTTATAATCTCAGGGACTTCTGGTTGTACCCTGCTGATTATTTTCGCTGCTGCTGCTGAATCGAGCAAAGTAAGGAAGAGACACCACGTGCCACAATACCCAACAAGTGAAATAGTTTTTTATAATATATATATGATAAAACATAGTTTTCAAGGTATGCTATATTTATGGGTAAAAGTGCTGCCGGTGAATGGTTCATTATGTGTATAAGGCCTATTCTACTATTCTAATGGTTATTGCATGAACGGTAACGGTTATGTTGACGGTGTCTATGAGTATGTATAAATATAAATATAAACATGGACATTCTTGTCCTTTGATGGCGAAGCTCACATGCAGAATATTATGCAAATGTAGCCTTGATCTGTTTTATCTGGAGTTTGGAGCTAACGATTAGTAGTAGTAGTAATATGAACTAAACAATTCAAATGAGTGGCAAGTTTTCAACAAATGACTCAGTGGTGTTCCATTAAAATTGACATGGCGGATTTCCAGGCGCCCAATGCCAAATGTGATTTGACAAATATATTTCGGAATATTTTATTATAAACAGTAAGATATCTTGTGTTTGATCAACTTTTGTTTTCTCTTCTTTTGTAGATTTTTGTCTTTTTATAATTTTCGTACTAACTGATCTCGTTTAAGAAAGACAATTTACCAGATTTCAAATATGAAGTTATCTCATGTCAAATCTGAAGTTGAAAAATGTATCAGTTTTATGCAAGATTCCATTCATTATTTTTCTATAAAAAGTAATAAAGCTCAGAAATTATTAAAAACCTTTTTCTCCCCTCTCCTATATTTATTGGATGATTTTGTTTTATAGTTGGAATATAAATCATATTTGAGGACAATGAATATTCTTAAAATAGGAAACCAAAACTTTCCCATCCAAATTTCATTGGATTTCTTTTTCGGTAGGAATAAATGTGACTAATACTGTAATAATTTTGTAAAACGAAAACAATGAAAAGTGTATAAATTTGATTGCATTAATAAAACGATCATGCGGTTTGTAGAAAATATATTTACTATATAGACAAGGCAGAGGGAATCTACATTACGGCGATTGGAAAGACCTGATGCCAGGTTAGGACCAGTAACATTACAGATTCTTCTTTGCATTTTATCACTGCGCCGGCTACATCCGTAGCTATGGAACCCAGTCTACACCTACTGTGCTACATTACTGTTGACTCATGCAAGAAGGTTTATCTGCACATTGAGAGGTCTTCCGTTCAATCCTATCCTTACCAGAAAAACCAGGTGGGTAAACCGGCTTAATCGCCGATGACCCAACCATGCAGCATGTAATACTGAATTACTTGGTACTGATAATACTGGTATGACAAAGCGTCAATAAATCGTTTTCTAAACACTTATATTCAAGTTTCTCTTTTAAGGAATTAGCGAAAATTCAGATATTGCAAATAAATAAAATAAAATAAAAATTGTCCAAAATAAATAAACTTCATGGAATCTAGTAAAAGTTTGGTGGAATCTTACATAACATTCTGTAATTATTTTCAGAAAAAATTAATCATTTTTATCCAATTATTCCCCTAATACAAGATCCAAGAGCCACTCAAAATAGAGGGTTGTCGTAAGAGCGTACAAGGAGGGGGTAAGTGATGAATATGTAGGAGTGGTAATAGTTGACCATATAATTGAAGAGGTTGTGATTGTAACGATCAAGGAAGCATCCTCTCGGGAGTCCGTTTCACAAAGTGAAACTGTCTGAGTGGAACATCCTCCTTACCAAGGCTGTCTACGTGCCATGGCGGGTCCTCTCTGTGAAAGATGAATATCTTCTTGGAGATTCTCTACTTGAAAATCATTTGTGAATTCATTTAAACATGAAGCTGGAAATATCAGAAACAACTTTATAGTCCAGAAAAAAAATAATGTTTAAAACTGAGTGTCAACACAAAACTGACTGTCGTAGTGTGAAATTCTTCGAATATCGGACTTTTGTTAGAGAAACCTTATTTGAAGGTCATCGTTATGGTGCCTGGAAATATTAGTGACTGAAATTCAGCCGATAATTTGAAAAGGAAAAAAAAATGCAATGATCTTGTACACTTACAAGTATGAATTTACACTACTTACAAGTGTTCAGACAGTTGTCCTCATTTTTATCGTCATATTCATGACGTTTCGGCCGTTCTACACTCTATCTTCTGGTGATATACGTCCACAAGGCCCAGTAAATAAAAACATTGGTTGAAGTAATCCAGTGACTTAATCTAGCTACAGCAGAAATCAACAAAAACTTGGAGAGTCTTATAAATATGTAAGATAGATTCAAAAGAAAAATTGTCTCACACGACATAGTGAACCAACTTTCCTAGAAGCAGACATAGGACCAATAATATTGCTGATCCTGAGACCGCGAATTGCATCTCTTGTAAAAGAAAAATCTATAAGCGGTGGTTAATGTCTCAGGTGTAATGCTATGGCAGCGAAGAACAAAGAAGTGGTATCATGAATCTTGTAGAATTAACAATATTGTCTTTGTTTGCTTGAGACGTTTGTTCTTACCAGTCGTCCTTTCTCTTTTCATGGGCCTTAATGATGAGATGGAAGTCGGTTACATTTCTGCCTATAGTTTTATAATTATTAGATCTGTTTGGTTAGTTGAGACGAATCGGAGAGGATAAATGTCATCCAATCGTGTATCTTCATTCATTTTAGCAGATGCTAATTATCACGTGAGGCACAGGAAAAATATAAATAATATACAATAAAGTATATAAAAACGACGCGAAAGTATTAAATCCTAAAACTGACAATGCAGTTTTATTTCATATTTACTAATTGAGTAGAGTTAAATGTTGCAATGTACTTCCCGCTATATAACACATATTTCTCAAAAAACTAAAACCTTACAATTTTCATGAAACTTCCCCTCAACAGGGTTTGAATCAAAGATTTTCGACGCCTGGATATATATAATGTTACAATTATGTAAAATATGGTCGTACTCTGTTACAATATACATAAAAAATCCAAACTTGAACAGAAGACATAATTATACATTGAAATGAAAATTATAATAAATTTATTGCATAAATATGTGTTGTAAATTGTAGGTGAAACACACCAATACAATAACAGAGAAAAGTTTTATTCATCAAAAATAGCTACAATATATTTCCATCAATAGAAAAATATTACATTAGCTAAACTCGTAATTACAGAGTAATTTTATATATATATATATATATATATATATATATATATATATATATATATATATATATATATATATATATATATATATATATATATATATATATATATATATATATATATATATATATATATATGTGTGTGTGTGTGTGTGTGTGTGTGTGTGTGTGTGTGTGTGTGTGTGCAAATATGTAAAAATAGGAAAGAACACGTTAGGTAAATAATCCGGGGTTCTTTAGTATCTTTGTTTTTATTTTTAAAAAAAAACAGTGCTCCATACAAAGTAGAGCTTAAATTATAATTATTTTTTTTTTAAATTTGCACACATATATCTGCTCCCAAATTAAGGTCGAGCACTCTGAACCTTTATTTTTAAAATAAGAACTTTAAAAATATGGAAAAAGTAAATTTTGTCATTTCTCTGAAGAACATTCCACACACAAACAAATGGAATTATTTCGTTAAACTTTTTCAAAAAAAAACAGAGGAATTAATAAGAAGAAAAATGAGATGGAAAGCATTCTTCTTCCTTCGAGGGAATAACTTAACAAAAAAAAGAACATGAGGTTTACGGCTTTAAAAGTAAAAATTAAAAATAAAAAAATACAGGAATTTGAAAAGGACATACTCAATATAATCAATAACATCTCCTTTCAAAAAAAAAAGAAAAGCAACTTCCAAAAACATCTAGACCAAATAGTTAAAAGCATCAACAACAGTGATAAAATACTAGTTAAGTCCGACAAAATGGGAAACTTTGACAAATTGACGGCAGACGACAACAACAAATTAATTAAAAACAGGGATGACGGGCTAATGGTAGTGAGGAGCTCCACAAATTTTAAAATAGATAAAATTAGAATATAGTGAATTCAGAAAACTAAATTTAAAAACTACAGTCAACACTAAATTTAAAAGGGTAAACTTCCTCGACGTAACTCTAGACTTAATGAACAACATATACAGAAAACCCCTTGTATGTACACCCTAAGTCAAACCACCCTCCATCTATAATTAAGAATATACCCACATCAATAGAGAAAAGAATCAGCATGAACTCCGCTAATAAGTAAATATTCCAACAACACAGTAATTTTTATAACACAGCCCTAAAAAATAGCGGATACAAAAACGCTAACATAAATTATAGTAACAATATTACTAACCAGAAGAAAAACAGGAAAAGAAAAATCATTTGGTATACCCCTCCGTTCAACCAAATGGTTAGTATTAAGCTAGGACATAAGTTCCTAGCTTTAATTGAAAAACACTTTCCTACTAATAGCAGACTGAGCAAGATCTTTAATAAAAAACACCTTAAAATTAAGTTACAGTTGCACGGAAAATCTAGAAAGGATCATAAAGAAATATAATAATAAAATCCTGGAAAAACATGCATGCCAAAACAGTATTAATAAAAATCCTAAACTAAAATTAGACAAAAACAATGAAAAATTATGTGATTGTAGAAACCCTGAAGACTGCCTATTGGAAAAGAAATGCCGCACAAAATCTGTGGTATACCAATGCACTATCTCATCCATTGAGAGTCCTAAAACTGATAGGATATACATTGGTTCAACGAAGAATGAATTTAAAATTAGATGGAGACAACATAAAAGCTCCTTCAATAATATTAGATATAGAAATCAGACATCTCTATCCAAATATTGTTGGCATTTAAAAGAAATGAATAAAACACCAAAAGTAAAATGGAAAATAATAAATAGAAACCTGGGATGACCCATGCCCATTATGCCTACAAGAAAAACTACACATTATTAAGTTTCTAAATAATGAAAATTTATTAAACCATAGACATGAGTTAACGATTTTTGCCGACATCAACAAATTTTCGCATTTAATAATTAACATAAAAAAAATTAAATTTCATAGTCTAATAAAAGGTTTAAAAGCTTAACTCAATCATAAGATAGAAAAACCCTTTATGAAGTCGTCAAAAAAAACAAATTATAGTTCAGTGCGACGCGTTTATGTACGAAACAGCCCTTTAGGAAAAAAATAAAATTCTTTAGACACTTCACGATGTATTATGGTGCCAACAGCTATCTTTCGCTGTGACTGACCAGACGATACCCGTACATGAATGCCATCAGTCGCTTTGAAATGGACACCCCGGCGTGACCTCGTTCCGAAGGTGACTGATATGTGGATACAAATTAACTCTTATGCCCCTTATCAAGATGGTCGCTCTAACCGTTTCCATAGTAATTAATTTTGCGAATGAACATGCTTAAAGATGCGTAAATTTCAAGATTGGTTATTCCTAAATTTTCGCTTCAATTCAATAATTATATTGAGGTTTTTGGCTCTTGTTTTTGAAACATGAGAACTCTTATGTAGCGAAGGAATCATATTTTTTTAAATAATTATAATATATATATAATGCCCTGTTTTAGATTTGTAGAAAAATGTTAACAGATTTAAGTACTGTCCTTGCAATTGTTTGTACACTAACTGGCTCACACAGAAAGTAACTCAATTTTTATACAAAACCGGTTCGAACAATTTAAATTTTTGTATTCATATATTACTCAACCAGCGACGTCGTATGAGTAGCGTGGTATTCTTCGACGTGGCAAACGATGAAATATCTCTTAGATTAAAAACTTGGAGTCTCAACTTCAAAATATGATCGGAATATTTAAAAATTGGGAAAATATATATTAGCCAATTAGCATGAGGTTAATAAATCTAAAATTTGGAGCCGATTATGTTATTTTAAATATGATCATTCTTGTTCACTAACTAATCTTTCAGCGAAACAATGAAAATTATAATAATTGTACGCGCTCGAGTCCCCACATTAATCCAACCTTGTGTCACATCTCATCCCGGAGACACAGTCGCAAATTATGTTGAAACACATCAACACAATAGTCACTAATTTATATGAAGTACGTCTAACAACATTCACAGGTCTCGCAAAATACTAAAAATCCCAAGAAAAAATAATGTGAGATATGCTACAAAATATGAAGGTATAAAATGGTTACCAAGTGTATTACGACTAGGTTCAGAAATAACTAAAAAGTAATTATGGCAATTATGAAAATAAATGAAATTAAATTGCAGAGAGTGTGTAGGCAACGCGAGGAAGAAAGGACAAGGTCGAAGCGTCTGTCGAAGTGTACAGAGTAACAAGGGTTACGATAATACCATCTCCAAACCTACCCTAAAGCTCAACAACTTTTTAAATCACTGAATTCGACCATGTTCTGCTTTTAATTTACAACAACTGACAGATTTTGCAAGTACTTTCCCCGCAAAAATCAAAATTGTAAATGATTACATTCAAACGAGTTGGTATAAAACCCGGTATTTTGTTATAAACATTTCCAATTAAAATAATGCGAATATGTATAATACCAAGTATAAAAAAGGAACGTTAAAATAAGTTCATAATCTTCAAAAGCTGAAAATTCAGTATCGCTTTGATTCGGATTACCATTACTACATTCTTCAAGCAAAAACAAAAACTGATTGCCATGTGGGACATTACTTGGTCAATGTTTTCTTAATAAAACACTTAACTGTCTTTCATTTGTTTTTCTGTCTGAATTTCTGGGATGAGTAGTTATCATCATTTACATTATTTATGTGCGGACTATTGTCTTCATCTTTGTTGTTGTTATCATACCGTTTCGGATGTTGTGCCCTCCGGAGGACACAATGGCCGAAACGTTCTGATAGCAAGAACAAACATGAAATATAAATCGTGTAAATAATGTCTTTCTTTTCTCAGTCATTTATTCACGAACAATATTTGGCTTCTTCATATGACTCGATATTAAAACTTGTGATCTAATCGGCTATTCACATTCTGAAAATCTTTAAAACATTTTTAATAGAATCTTCCATCATCTGTAAGTGGAATTACAATCAGGTATGTTGTTTAATTGGGTCAAAAAGCTATTTACATACAAGTAATGCTTTTCTTCCTAAAATCTTGCTCACCACGTCCTATTTTCCATCTATAGCTCGGCATCCCCCCCCCACAATACACACACACATATCCTTAATATACGCCTCATGGAAATTTCTTTCTGTATAGATTTCCTTTTTAATATACCAAAATGGAAATGAAATTTATTCAAGGTTACATTCAATATTAAAAGCAATTCATCGATATTGCTGATTTGTCCAATTTCTGCGTTCTTTCTAGTGTTTATTCACAAATCTTTGTAATTCCGGAAGTTTTCATATTTTCATGACATTTTCACGTGAAAAAAAACAGTTCTTCTTAAACTGGAAATGCGAAGTGGTTTGACCAACAAAACTATCAAGTCTTCGTGTTGCTGTCATCAACATTGTCTGCAAAGATTTTCCCTTGTACTGAACCAGATTTCCTCTTATCTATTTACACACATGTTCTGGTTTTTCGAATTCTTCCCATTTCACTATTCTTGTTTCTTCGCTGACATCTGATATTTTATCCTCTTGTTTTCGCCAATTGCGGATCGGCTTTTCCGCTCAGCTTGTCGTCTACTGTTTCCATATTCCTTTGTAGAAGGAACGACGTTTGTTTTGAAGGAGATAATTTAAATAAGTCTTTTTCACTGTAATGTTAATGTTATAAATATTTAACAAAAGTTGTTGGCTGAATAGTTACAAGGCCCCTACGTTGTTTACGTTGACTTGAATATTTATATTATAAATAGGGATGAAACTCAACTGATTATCATCTTCTAATGTTTGATTTATAATCATAATTTGTATTTTATTGTGGGGGGGGGTCATCATCAACTGATTAAGTGTCAAACAACAGTGTTGGAATCCAACTACCGCGGTACAAAATGCAGACTAAATGAGTTTTGTGTCGAAAAATATTTCTGCATCTTAAGACAAAACTCAAAAATAAAATTACTTTGCAAGGCCAATAGATATTTATGTAGAAAAGGAATGTCGATGATTTATCTCCATTATAGACTGATATAAATATAAGAAAGAATTAATTTTCGAAATTAATGTACGACTAGAATAAGATTCATTTTAAGTCATTAAATACCAATTATATAAATAATGCTAAATCAAGTTACAGCCAATTTGGAACAACGTCGAAAGAAAAATGATTCAGAGTGTAATTTATAGATACTAAGACCTGTGGTGGAGACTAAATAATAGCTCCTTACAATGATTTTCGCTCTCTACTATGTTTAGACTTCAAGTCTTTACACGCACAATTACATTTTTTAAATTGGCTTCTACATTTTCTTTTTTATACACGCACACTGCTCTGACTAAGTAAATTAATTTCAGAGTAGTCATCAAAATCTTTGTAAAGTTTGACTATATTTTATATTCTTATAAAAAACGATCTTTGCAGAAGTAAAATTTATTTCTCTACAAATTGACGCATTATCCTAACTTTTCTAACTTCGTTTTGATTGATTCGCTGAAAACAATGGTCTATTCGATTCGATGAATAGTTACTACTTTTCCGGTGTGTGGAACGAGCAATGATGAAATGCTGTTTCACTTAAATCGAATTAAAAAGAAAAACGCCGTTCTTGTTTTTTTGGGTTTTTTGGGTTTTTTTTTTTTGTTCTTTATTTTTATTTGTTTTTGTGTGTGTGTGTGTGTGTGTGTGTGTGTGTGTGTGTGTGTGTGTGTGTGTGTGTGTGTGTGTGTGTGTGTGTCTTGATTAGGAATGGAAATTCAAAATGATGAAGAACGATTTGCTTTTGAATGTTTCTTTTTTCTGAGTATTTATTCAATGATGCTTTTTTTGATATCTTGAAAATTTAATTTATTTTTCCACACTCTCTCAAAAAAGTCGAACAAAGCTTTAAATTGAAATATATTTAATTCGTGTACAAACATGTAATCTGGTTAAACGTCAAATACGACAGTTTCAAATCAACGATTAGAAATATTTTAAACTTTACCAATCAATATATCAATATATATATATATACTACACTTCAAAAGTTTGAGGGAACACCTGATAATCTTTTAAATTGGCCCCAAAAGTAGTTGTTTTGTACTTTAAATAAGAGAAAAATTTTCTACATGGATAAAAAAGTAAGACATTATTTTTTATTAGAAACTTTATGACAAAAAAAAAGCATTTCTGATTAAATTTTGCTCTTTAACCTTGATTACTGCAGCACTAACTTTTGGCATTCATTGCAAAAGTTTTTGAAAGAATAAGTTTGATAATTGATTCCCTTGTTTTTCAATTACTCTAAGAGCACTTTTTTCTTTTTCCGGGTATAAAAAACACATAATGGTCAAACCGTAGTTTAAAAACAGTAATTCGACCTCGTTAACCAGACGATTCCTCTGTAGCTAAATGGTACAGCACGTCATCCTATATGACGGTTCCGTGTAGGATACAGGTTCGATTCCTGTCAGAGGACACATCTATGAAATTTCTCGGACATTCAGGTGGGTAAATGTTAATACTGTTTATTATAAACAGAGCATTTACTTAAAAATAACATATAAACAGTTTATTTATATATATATATATATAAAAAGAAATATAGTCTTAAGGTGTGCTATATTTATGGGATAAAGTGCTCAATATCAGAGATAGAGCGTGTGTAAATATAAAAGTGAACATAGAAGTCAACACTTAGAGGCGACAGTCTGTTTCATGCTATATGCAATCGTCAGGCCTGACGATTGCATATAAAGCATGAAACAGACTGTTGACTTTATGTTCATATATATATATATATATATATATATATATATATATATATATATATATATATATATATATATATATATATATATATATATATAAATAAAAAAGATATTCTTTATATATCAAGAACAATATCTGGGAAATTGTATGAAAAAGTTGACTTGTGACGCGTTTCGTCCTTCAGGATTTCATTTCTTATGTTGATACGACTACACATGTGCACGAATGAGGGGTGATATATATATATATATATATATATATATATATATATATATGTGTGTGTGTGTGTGTGTGTGTATATATCCGAATAAATTTAGAGTCTTTTTCTTTCCATTTTATTTTAGTAGATATCCCACACTGTGAAGATAGGTTTACCAGGAATAGCGAAATGTTATAAGACCCAGGGTGCATATTTACTGTAGATGACCTTGCGATTAAGACAACTCTCGAGACATTTACGTCGCAGTGAATTATTTCTCCTTTGATCAGAGTAGCATTTTTATGTCAAAATTGCGTTAGTCTTGTTACGGTGGGCAACCAACGCATTTGACGTATTGTTTTGAAAAATGTCCCTTTTGTAGTCGTAACAACATAACAAATTTAGGACGAAACCCGTTACAAGTAAACTTTTTCATTTTGTCATACAATTTCCCATATATATATATATATATATATATATATATGATATATTTAAATAAATATATATTTATATAAGACATATTTAAAAAGAAAAATCGAAAACAGTCAATTGCCTGACGAATGGACGGAATAATTCCCAGAGGATCCGTCTACGAAACTCTGGAGTGGGGATGCTGAAAGTAACATCAATCAGCTAAGTGATAAAACTTTTACTTGCATTAATTCTGTATATATATATATATATATGTGTGTGTGTGTGTGTGTGTGTGTGTGTATAATGAAAAATTTCTCAATCAGTAAAAAATGTTAAAATGTTTGATTTTTTTTTTCTTTGTGGAAAGGAAAAAAAACTAAATTCAGTGTTATTTGATAGGCATTTTCTGTAACTCACTGAAGTTTGTGTGGAATTTACTATAAAACTATTTTCAGGTGAAAATATGAAAACTGTGGGATCGTGAAAGTAAGACTAAAGATTTTTTTTTTATTTTTGGGATAAATATTATTGTTTTCAAAATATGATTACATGCAGTCTGGAAAATATACACTAAAGCAGCGATCTCCCAATGTAAGTGCATCCCCACGGGTGGGGCGGGATGAATTTGAATATTTCCTGACAATTTGGAATTTAGCGATAAAAGTGAAAAATAATCATGTGATTGATATCTGAAAATTCTAAAAATTTGCAGATTTTTAAAAAATATTTTTCGAGATGAAATAAAAAAAAAAGGCTACAAACCAATTTTCTAGAGACTAAAAAATAATTAATTCCATCAATCATTGCAAAAGCGTTTATTCAATGCCGGTGGTATAGAACACACGTCAAATATTTGTAACGAATTATAAAAAGGTAATGACATTTATTATCTCGAAATTGTTATCACTATTTGTTTACAGATTAAGGCTACAAGACAAGAGATGATTTCATAGACTTCCGTTCTTATTTTTTCCTCACATTCAAGAAAGGAAGAACCACAAAAAGAAAAAGAAACCAGTGTATCTGTTTTCAGATTACATTATATACAAGAATTAGAGTATGTGAAAATTGATTGATTCTCCCAAGGCTATTCAAAAACAATCGAATTTTCAAAATTAATTGAATCATCAAAATTAGAAACTATTTGGACTTCCAAAAATAATTGGATTTCAAAAATCCATTTAATCAAAACTGACTAAATCATCTGATACTAAAAAGAACAACTCGGAAAAATTTGGCAGGAAGTGGATCATTAACGAGGATACGTCGTTAAACAAAATCTGACCTAATCAATACAACGTTTTGCTTTTGCAATATTAGAATATGAACAAAAGTTGAGAAGATCAAAAACATCTAGTATATCAAGATTAACGTGACAAAACACTCAATCTGATGTTACAAAAGTATGTAGACGATTATGGCTCTCCACAACTTCACATCTGTTTTTTTTTTTTGTTTGTTTGTTTTTTTACTAATGTTACAAAATGCACAGGAACACATGTCAAAAAAGTGCATAAACCCGGAAAAATCTTGAAAAGAAAGACTTCTTACTAATTTTTATTGCAATCCATTGAATGATAATAATTTGTTTTAAAAGGAACATCTTATTCACAATTAAAAGAGCAGCACATCTTAAATGGAAGCATTTCCTAGCTGAATTCGACAATATTTTCTTATTGTATTCTTAAGTATAAACCGTTCATGAAATATTGTAAGGGAGATCACCACGGAAGTCTTCCAAGGGAAATAACTCTTGTAATTTTAGGTATACGAGAACATTTTAGGTTTTTCACAGTTTTTCATTAGTATTTTCACTATTTTTGTCAATATATTTTTTAAAACAGCATGTTTTGGAACTATTAGAAATTTCTAAACTAGTTTTTTTTTTTTTTTTTTTTTTTTTTTATACTCAAAAGCATTAAACCAAACAGACTTCTGTAGTAAAGCAAAACATTAAAAGCTCAAATGTTTTACATTACAAATATAAGATTCAAGATACCATCTTGTCAGTTTTTTATGAATGTTACTTAAACATCAATGGTTAACAAATCTTGAAGCATACATTTTATAACATTGAGCTAACAATATTTCAACTTTTAACAGAAGACTTGATATGTCAAGTATTAAACAGAAGACTTGATATGTCAAGTTTCAAAATTTCCAAATTACACAAGTTTTAAATGATAATCTAAGCCAACTTGACAAGCTATGCAACATAAGTTTTAATAATTGCCTATTAATCATAACTTAAGATTACATGCCAACATTAAGTTAGAAAACTGTAGAAAATTTTTCTCTTTGCTTTAAAATTTTAAAAACAAAACTAACTTGCAGTTCTACCTTGTGGATAAATAAAACAAATTATTGAAGCTAAAATGCCACACAAAATCGAAGGTTAAGTGATTGAGTGGGTTTCATTTTAAATTGTATTTGTATGCAAACCATTTCAGACAATATTCAAATGTTACATTTTATAGTTTATTTATAAATAAAGTATGAAAAAATGCTAAAAATATTATTTTGACTTATTTAATTGCAGTTAATGTCATGACTATTGTTTGAATGCTTTCTATAAAATTCAAGTGAAGTCTTAAGAAGTTTCTTTTAAAGCATACCTTTTTTCATTGCCAAAATGAACACCTATACTCAGAACAGAAAAATGGAACTTTGCAGAGATGAAATAGCCTCATTTATACAGATGACAAAATGAAGGCACAGCTTAAATTTCACAATGGGGGAAAAACTTTGAGCCTGTGGATAAGCAAGTTTTCTTTGTCAATTTGTATTTTATAAATTACTATAATAGAATTCATCTTTGCATACACTTCCCCATTTTCTACTACTTTGTTTGCTTAGAATTTAAATCTGTGTAGAACTTAAGAATATTTGCAAAGGAAAACAATTAAGTAGTTCTTCCTTAATTTTTGAATCTTGTCACATCAATCTTGAAGAAAGTCTTTAATGTCAGAAATGCCTCCAAATGAATGGTCATGAATAAATGACCTTATTTAATGACTTTTCTTTTAATAAATAACTGATTGGAATATATAATTAACTAAATGACTTAGTGTCATATTCTAAGTTTTTTTGTTTTATTTTAGAAATAGAAGCTTGTGGATATTCTCATCAAATCTGATAGCTGTACCTAAATTGAAGTGGGTACTACTGAGTTCAGAGTAAAATGGACTAAACTGGACTTTCCATTTTCTTACATTTTATGGAAAAGCAAACAAGCTGTTAAACTAGAAGGCTTATGCAATTAAAAGAAAAGATTTCACTACATGCTGGTTTCAAGGAAATAGATCCATGCTTCATACTTTATTGACAGATCAATGCAAAATTAACATTGAAAACTAGGAACAAATAACAAATATAACTTTCAAAATGGAAATGAATGTCCATTGGGCTTAGGGTGGAAGATAAAACTATATGACACTGGCTGCTAAAAGATAGAACAACACAAAGATGGCACAAGATATAGCAAAATGAACAACTGTTGCAATTAAAGCCCGCTCTTTTGCTCCCAGCATTCTCTAGTGGAACCAGAAGTGCTTACACAATCATCATCATCATCACTGATGTTATGGAACAGCTTCATTCTTAAAGTTATTTCTTATTTTCTTTATTAATTAACTTCTAACTTTTCAAATCACAAAATAAATAATTACATATCAAAGTTTGTTTTTACTGTCAAAGGGCGATAATGAAACAGATATCCTGGGGTATTTATTGTCCACCCACTTTGAATATTTTCAGTATTTTCTCTTATAGTATTATTTACTTGAGAATCCTCGTAATGATCACTAATTGGTTTCTTTCTCAAAAGTTTATTTTCAAAATCTGAAAATGAAATGTTTCCAATTTCTTCGAAAATTACCTTGTTTAGTTTTCACAATATACAATGTTTTCCACGGTCTGCTGGCTTAATTGTTCCTTTCATGTTCCAATATTTTTCTTTATCCAATTTTATTCTAACTCTATGTGCTTTTTAGAGTTGGTAAATTTCTGTATGTTCTGGTGTAACGGATATCAACTTAGCATGAGAAACCAAAGAGCCAACTTCGAATTTCAGTCAAGTTTGTTGCATTCACTTACGTGCAAATACCCTTGCAAAATGTATGAAACGATCTCTTCTCCTGTCAGCTATGGGCTGAATAACAGGACAGACTGAGTTGGCAACCAGTCTACTGCAGAAAGAAATGGTAACTTACTGAGGGAAAGTCTTCTGCCTTATCAATCATGAATCAAAAGAGACATGATAGCCCAATCTTGTATCATGTATGGCAATTAACTGACTGGCTGAAATTTCTGGCACTGTGGAATCTGTTACACTTTTCCATTCTGTTTTTTACCAGTTTGTCTCTCGACCTGATTCATGTGAAATCAGGCCACCTTGGTGATAACTTTTCTGGATGCAATGGTAACGTTGTTCTTATTTTCCTCTCCATAATTGATTCTGTGGGATTGACTTCTCTAGCTTGAATTGGCGTATTCCAGTATGGTATTAATGTCTGAAATATGTCTGATTGTCTCAAAATTCTGTAAGCATAATGAGAAGAAATCTTTCAACTTTCCTATCACTTGCCATTGGATCAATCTTTGCTATTTCAATATATCTCGAGAAAGTCTCTTGCGACAATATATTGGTCTTCCTTGGTGAGTGAAAATATCTCTACCAATTCTTTTCCATAGAACTTGAGGAAGTGGTATTACTTTTAATTTTTCCTTTTTATTTGTTGGTTAGTATATATGTTACAAAATATGCATGTTTTTAGATACTCTTCCAACTCCTAAGATATTCTAGGCCACTACAACAATTCTTTGACTATCTCATCATTTGTTTAGCCCCAATAACCATTATGAATATATCTGGTTTAAGTTTTTCAGGTATAACAATTCTGCCTAGAAACCATAGTATAATTGTCATGGACTGGCAATTCATTCTGACTTAGAAAATATGGCCTTATGCTTTCTTTTACTCTTCCTTCTTTATGTGTTCATTCAGTAAGGGGTGTTTATTCCTGTAATGGTGTGTTTTGTTTAATTACTGTTTTTATTTTGTTTCATTCCTTATCCGATGATGGCCTGATTCTTGCCACAGAGTCTGTATATACTTCTTTGCTGTTATTACTATCAGTGTCAGATAAAGGATTCTTGATAATGTATTTGGTACAGCTAGTGCCTTCCCTATAACATTTTCTGCTACTGCATTATATCTTCTCAGCCTAATCCAAAGTTTTTTATATCATAATGGGCTATTGTACAGATCATGTGTGTTTATTAATGATATAAGTGGTTTGTGGTTGGTTAACAGTTTTAAATGATTTGAATCCTATGACATATCTGTCGGAATTCTCACATGCCTGTACACAGTTAAACACTCTTGCTCAATTTGTGTGTATTGCCTCTAATGAGTCTGCATAAGGCAAATGCTTTTCTTTTTAAATTGCTATCTATTTCTTGAAATAGAGGTGCTCTAAGATCATAACTTCTAGTGTCAATGCTAACTACTGTAAATTTGATTGGATCATAACACAATAGAATTGGTACTTGAGTTAGGAATTCATTTCCTCTTTTAAAAGATTTCACTTGTGGGTAATCACATACCCAGAGTCCTTTTTTAATAATTTCATCATTGGTTGTATTATTTCAAACAAGTTCAGGAAGAATTTGCCTAAGTAACTGATCATGCTGATTATACGACAGAGTTTGCTTAAATATGTAGGTGTAGATAATTTTAGGTTTCCTTGCTGGGCTGAATTCTGTCTCCAGAAATTATGTGCCCAAAATATTCTGGTTGTGAGTTTATTAAATTTGAGTCCATCTTTTTGTAATGTTTTAAAAACAGTTTTTAGTCTTTCATTGTGTTCTTCTATAGTTCTACTGTAGATTAGAACATTGTTGATAATTGCTTCAAATCCTTAAATATTTTTCAGTAATTCTGACATCTTTCTTTGGAATATTTCTGGTAATCTCTTTCACTGGACATTTTTTTAAATTATATTTTCTTTCCATTTACTGCAGATGTTGTTGTTGCTCTGTTATTCTTGCTTCTTCTTCTTGTAGCATCTTGTGTCTTCCTCTCAGTCTTCAGTTCATCTACATTTTTTTGTGTATTTCTTTCATTTGTGGTTTTACTTGCTCGCTGGGTTTCAAATCAGGAATTTGATGTAATCTTTTGGATAGGTCCCTATTCTGTAGTCCTATCATAAGAAATTCTCTGATTTGGTCATTTTTGGGGGGGAACTTGCATGATTCTGCTAATTCGTGCAATACATGAATGAAGTTTTTGACTGGTTTTCCTGGTAACTGAAGTCTAAGATAAAAGTTTACCCTTTTATGTATTATGTTTCTTTTAGGCACAAAGTAGGCATTGAATCTTTCCAAACATGAGTTGTATACATTTGTGTCTTCTTGTCATTAGAAAGAGAATGCTTCACTTCACATGTAATATATTAATGTACTGACTTTGTAAAGAGTATAAAATAATAACTCTCTTTACCCACTCCCTTCAAATTCAGAGGACTGAGGGAAAAGATGGAAAGGCAAGCCTATGCGAAATTTTCTTTGCACCAATGAAAACTTTGCCTTCACAGAAATTGACCAGTCAACTGAAAAGAAGGAAGAAAAAGATTCATGAGCCTATGTGAAATTGTTTTGGGACCAATAAAAATCTTCTCTTCACAGAAATTAGCCAAAGAGCCAAGAAGAAGAAAGAAAAGAAAGTAGTGAGCCTATGCAAAATTCATTTTGATATAAAGTCAGGAGAAAAATTAAATTAATAAGAGAAGTATCTGAAGTCATGGGAAAGGTTTCATTTTTGTGACCAGTATTAAAATACTTGCCAGTTTAAAATTATTCATCAATTATATTATCAGCCTTTAACCCTATTGCTTTTTTCCCAGATTTTGATTTGAGTTTTCTTTCTAGAACGGATTCTTGCCTTTGGTAGGTTAGAGAGCCTAGTTTACTTTGCTACTTGGAGATCAGACAAGAGATGGGTTCAAGCCTTCATCCAAACATCTACTGATTAGTAATATACTAATACTATTATACTAATAGCGATTACATCTACTGATTAGTAATATTGTTATGGTCCAGGTTAGGACCAAGGAAGAACAACACAAACACGAGAGTAGAAATAACGAAGGTATATTACACAAAATAATAATACAAGATGTGGAAGGTGTTAGTATGACTGTCAGTCTGGTTTGGAGTGAACTACTATCGGCTCAACTCGATTCGTCCCTCTCTCTTGAGAGGCGTAGTATACATAGCGTTAGGAAGAGGTCATTCTGTAGTTATAGGTAAGGACCCATGACAAGTATACTAAAACTATTATACTAATAGCGATTAGTTGTGAAAGGCTGGAAATGTTTTGTCTGTGGGACAAGTGTTGCAGGGTGGAGAATAACCCCTCACTTACAAGGCTGTGTAAGTGCTTTTGAACTCTGTCGAGGATGGACATTAAGGACTGGACAATACCAGCCCAGATATGACAGCAGTACTCCATTCTTGGTCTGATCTAACTCTTATAAAGATAGACTATGGAAGCAGGAGTTAGGTATTTTCTGGAGTAATACAATGAACTGATCATCCTTCCAGCAACTTTTGCTAATTTTCAAGATCTTATTAAATTTACATATAGTGAATTCCTTATTGCACTCATTTTGTATATTTTTTGTTAATTTAACAGCATCTTTGTTGAGAAATGAATTCCATATTTTAGATTGCAGGCGGCACAAGTTGCAGACGATATTTTGAACGTTTTGTGATGTCTCCAAAAAACTGACATTATTTAAAATGTGAATATCTATGTTACTACATGTTCCAGGCAAACAAAAAATAAATGGGCTTCATTTCACACAAGATATTCAGTGATGTAAATTTTATAACCGATTTCACAAAGCTTCAAAAATGTTCAATATGTGCACCACCTGTGACATGATACACGTCAAGTCGGTAATCCAGTTCCTGCCAAACACGCTGTAGCATGTCGTGCGTAATATTCTCCAGCACCTTAGTAATTATCTGTATTTGCTTGTAGGAAGAGGTGGGGGATGTAGACCTTTCCTTTCACAAAGCCTCATAGAAAAAAATCCCAAGGTCTCAAGTCAGGTGAACGTGGTGACCATTTCAACAGCACATTTTCATTATCACTGGCACACCCGATCCATCTTTATGATAATTTAGTGAATAGCTACTTCAATAATTAAATGTGAAAGGTTTCTTATGGAAACATTTTATAGTACACGAAATGTTGATGGTGAAAAAGGGTATATGCACAAAATAACAAACCAATTGATTTGCAATGCAAAATAACATTAACAAAATTAACAAAAGGAAAGTTTAAAAGAAGAGTTTCTTTTGTTAGATGTAAATTGTATACACAGTGAAATGTTATAGTGAGAACTTGCTTTGTTGGTGTGTTTTATGTATGAAGCATTCACAGCCCTTTTAGCTTCAGCATGAAATGTTCATGGCACTAGTTTGAAAGAGGAAATCTGGAAGAAGGGTTCATGCGTTTTTATATTCAAGAACTGCTGTTGATATGTTCAAGAGTTGATTTTGGTATTATGTTTAAAAGCTGCTGCTGATATTATATTTAAGGTCACTACAGAAGATTCTCACTGAGAGAAGTCCACTTAGTTTTTACACATTTTGTTAAAATCATTGAGTGGAATTGGCTATGCAGACTACAAAATTTTTTGGGGGGATACCTTTATTTCAATGTACTGGTATACATTGTCAGTGATATAAGCTGTAGGTCATTTCGGGTTTTCAGGTCTTGCAACATCATGCTCCTTTTTTGGCAACCCAACTGATACTGGTCAAATATTGATTTGTGAACATGTAGTGACCAAAATAACTAATCCTGGGATGCAAGTAGGTGTGTTCCTCTGCAACACAATACACTTACATTTGGCTGGATACTTTGCACATTTTCTTAAGCTTCTTGGATGTTCTTTGTCATCGTCAGTGAAGTGATGTTATACATATTATATGACATTTATTTACGCATTTTGTGATATCAGACTCAGTTCTATATATACTAACTCACCCGTTATTAATCACTTTATTATTCACTGCGGACCTACAACCTTAACTTGGAAGAAAGCCTGAAAAGAAACGGGGGCAGTAAACTTTAAGGATCTGTCAATAGTCTTCTCAGATTTTCTTCTTTCTACTACTAGAACTAAGAATCCATGTGTCTCTTTTTTATCATCTCAAGAAAATAAGTCAGTAATTTTTAAAGTCTGTAGTTTATGTTGTCATAAAGAAGAAATGTTCATACAACAGATTAAATTATCTGACACAAAATAATATTCAAAATGTTTTTAAAAAAGTTAAGAGAGTTTGTTGCTCACAGAAGAGGTATATGGTTGCATATTTTCAAAAGTAGACGAAGAGAAATAGCATTCTTGGATTGTTGAAAGAAAATTCTTTAAAGTGTCATATGCTTGGTTAAAGTCTAATAGTATAGCCATTAGTTTTATGGCTTTTCTGTAATATTTTATTGAGTCTCAGTATAAAGACCAATGTAGACTGAAAAACCTCAATGACTGTTTAGACAAGCAGCAATTTTATACGGTTCTTGAAGTCTAGATTTAAGATTGAACTAACAATATTTGTGTTTCTAAGAGAAAAATTCATCTGTAAAGTTATGTTTCAAAACTTCCAATTTTTTACATTAAAAACTCAGTCAAATTCTCAAGTTGTGCAGCAATGGATTTTTATAGCTGCTTATAAGTCAACATTTCAATATGAACTTTCATTTCACTATAATATTTATAATTTACAGGATCCATTGTAAGTGAAAGCTCAATTCGCAAACTTTTGAGAATTGCTTTTATAGTTTATTTTAAAATTGATATGGAAATAAAAAAGTAAAATAAAAACTAAGTGAGCGTTGTAATTACTTTTGAGATAAAATCCCCAACAGAAACTTTCCTCTTTTCTTGAAGACTTGTCAATATTCACTTGTGTTGAATGAGTTACTACTTGTATTGAATATAATTACTAAAATTTTCATTTTTTTTATAATCTTTGGCAATGAAGGCCAAAAATGAAGAAAAGAATTCATTTCGACAACTTCGAATATAGCAGAGACGCTTACAAAAAACGAAATGGTAGAGTTTGGTAACACCTCTGTTCTCAACACAAGCGCCATAAACAAACGGCAATACGATCACCTAAAGTCAAATAATGGTTGCGGGTTGATACCAGAAAAACTGCAAAGAACATCGGAAAGTTGGCTAATCGTAGTACAGCACAAGTCTTTCGCGTCCCTGAGTTGAACGCTGTAGCGGGTCGAGAGGTGCAAAAGAAATAACAAGATGCACCTGTGTGGAATTCTTTAAGACCAGATTTCAATGAAGTCTAAGGCATTGATGGATTCGAATCTTAACCATTACTTACACCGGTAGACTGGAATCTTATGCAGCCATCGATGTTGCACAAATTAAGATAAAAGAAAAAATAATCGGCAAATACTTTTCAAAAATAAAATAATTACACTTAAGTTCTGAAGACTTCTGAACTTGCTTTGAATCGGGTTGGTAAATTAAAACGTTTTTCAGAGCTCTGGAATATCAATATCACTGCAACAATGTCGAAGGCCAGAATTTCTGCTGATTTTCTAGAAAGCGACTTCTGCTCGATTACCGAGTTTCACAAGTGAAGAAATTCAGATGCCATTGACGGTAAAACATAAGTTGCAGTGTAGATTAAATGTTTCACAAAACGAGTGCCGCATTATCTAAAGCTGACCTCTCTCTGCTTTAGAACAGAATTAACTTGGTAAAATAGGTCAGGGAATTTCGACAAAAGCGGGCGAGTCGCCAATACAAAGTTGTCAGTTTTTCTTGCAATGAAGTTATCCGAGACCCCAAGCACCCCACCCCCACACACATACGTCTTTAACACCTTGTGCAGTGAAGTAAGAGCAGTATTTAGTACAAGTTTCTCTGATAATGTTTTGTCGTAGTTAACTCCTCCTTAATTTCCCTGTTTGTTCACTAGGGGTCGATCTCCCTACACTATAAATACTGGGCGACTTATCACCTCGTTCTCTCTTTTGACTTTGCATTTCAACGGACACATTTAAAATGTGATCTGTCGCAGAGATACGCGTTTTCGCCCACTTGTGGGAAAACGCCATGAAACACACATACACGTACGTACGAACATTCACCAAAGAACAAACTCTTTACATTCACACACAAACACAAATGTTGATGTCTTTGTCTATTGTAAATTTTGTTGATTAATAATACTTGTTTGTATATATATATATATATATATATATATATATATATATATATATATATATATGTCTTGTTTGTTTTCTTTACATCTTCGGTTGGAGTCAACCTGAGTCCCCCATGTTCTTGTAGTTGGACCTTCTTCTAGCAGGAATAAACGCACGTGTTCCTAATTTAACAACACGTAAACACACGGCCCTCTACACTTTCAAGAGCAATTATGTTTAGCCCTGTTAATTTTTAGAGAACGCTACTTGTTTCTAACAACAAGTAGAGAAGACAAGAGAATTAGAAAGATATTTATCCAAAAGCATACATGGAAACATGTCTGAAATATTCCCCGGCATCCCCCTTGGCACTTGTCCACTAAAATAGACCCCCGGCATCAAAAGACACACTCCATTGTTGGCATCGTGTCATTTGTAATTTGATACAATATTTCCCTTACTTAAGTATTATCTCAGCGTGCAATTAGAGCGATGATTTAGAGATTTGCTTGAACCATCTTCACATGAATACCTTGTTGTTATCACACGCTAGGGGAGAAAAATGGCGGTGGCGGAAATGACTGAATCAAAGAGAGTTTGACGAGGTCAATCACGTGAATCTGTATTTGGTGGATAACTCTGCCCACACACCTGACCAGAAACCTCTACATCGCCGTAAATACACAGTTTGTTCTATCCTGGCTTCTGTTATGATACAACGGACCCTCGGGATGGCTCGGATTGATAACGAAAATGTAGGTGCGGTTAAATATACGTTTATTTACATTCGGCAGCCATTACAACAATGCGAATAGAAAGTGTATTTTCTAAGGGAATACCAGGAAATACTAAAGAGCTAAGGGTAGCATTTAGCTAAGAGTCTCAGGCATTTTTATACTCAAAGATTTGCAGACATTTGCCTCTCCGGAAAAATTAAAGCCAGAAATTTGCTCACAAGGAACAAGTTGAAGGATATTCTAGAACTCAAAGAATTAAGCAAAAAATATATTGTGGAAATTCAATATAGATATGTTCCCACTGGAGATAATCCTTGCTCGCGGAGGTTCCTGGAAAAAGTTTACCCAAAAACTGAATTACTGAACAAGCGGCCCTGTATGGTTAACAAAGTTTCGTGTGAAATGTTTTTCAAGTAGTTTCTGTTGTCTAAGTCATGAAAACAAAAATCTTGTAGAATCTAACTTTTTTTATAATACAACTAACGAAATAGAAAGGGTGCTTGTAATTGTTTTTCAAAGATTTGTTGTAAGTCCCGTTAAATTCGCAGGATATAGCCTACTTATTTGTGACTGAAAAATCAGAGAGGCTCTATGCATAACTTCCGCTATAAAAAATGAAAAATAAAAATAATAATTTTGACCAATCAAAAAAATTGACACAAACTTTTGAAATGAGCTGAAACCAATGTTCGCACCCAAGTCTCGAGCCTGGTCAAAAGGATATAAGCTGACACATCTGAGCTAGAAGGGAAGGAACGGCAAGAGAAACCAGACTTGCGTGAAGTAGTTAAGATGTCATCTGCTAATCATATTACTGACCTTCTTAGGGCCGAGAAAAAACACGGTAAGTTGACACTGACCTATTTCTAAGATGATTACGACTGTCAAGTGCTTGCTTCCAAACCCTCAAATACCGGTTCGAAACGGACGTTTCTCCAGACTGCTACCTATATCCGCCTTATAAACGAACATTTTGCTAGCCCGAATATCAAAGGATATACTCATCACTCTAAAGCAAATAAATAAAAATATATTATTTATTTTCTACCTTTGAGTCAGTTCCTTTTAATTCCGAAGTTCCGATAAAAGAATTACTCTCTGGCATACAACATCCACAGATTCTCAGAACTCAAGAAGTTGTATCAAGCTTTCGTTTTTATTTCACAAACAAATACAGACGTCTGAAAAATCAGCCTGGAACAAAACATGCTGTTAAACTACACATGCTTAAGATTATGCAATCATGAGCTTTTCATAAGGAAATTTCATATTTAAAAGATCCTGTAAACAAGGAAATTCCAATATCGGTGATGGACTCTGAAAGAATCTTAAGTGTTATACATGTAAAAAAAATCAACACTATTGCCTTTAAATACCCCAAATTAAAAGACATCTGCCCAAACACAGAGTTGAATTTGTCAACACTTTTCAAAGGTACAGGAACATACCACTCAGGGTATATGTGGATACAGAAGGAAGATGGTTCTCACAAAAATGCTGATCTTTACTAGTTTAGATGTGAGAGTTATACATGTTGAACCGGTGCTTGATATGAGTAAAAAAGTCTTCATCCAAGCTTTAGTTCGATTTTGTAATGTTTACGGAACCCCTACTCCTATAGTGGCAGAAGGTGGTGATGTAATTAATCATATTGATAGTAAATTTCATGAAAAATCTGTAAACTCGACAATCAAACACGTAAAAATACCTTTATACTCCCTACGGTTTGGAAGTACATGGTAGACAATAATCAGAGTAATAAAATCTTGTTTATTTCAAACAACTGGAAGGTCAAAAAGCAACTATTTTGATCTTTTAACATTGTTAAATAACTGATCTCGAAAAAGCAGTGAATTCAAGACCACTGACCTGTCAATGTTCATTAGAATATGAAGTCTGAACCTACGTCTAGATCTTATGAACAAATTCGAAAACAGGGAGAAATTACTGAACAGACTCAAAGAAATATGGTATGAAGAATAATTGCCCCGTCTTCGTGAAAGCTGCAAGGATTTACATGAAACCGAATTTTTCAACAAAATTAACATCAATGATGAGATACTCATCAAGAATCCTGCCAAACTCACATCATTCTGTTTACTTGGTAGAGTTGTTGATCTATTGTTATTTTTTCCTGGGTAAATTTCGGCTCTCAGTAGTTTGGGGAAAGGGATGAAGGTAATAAAATAATTTACTGAAACCTGGACCTTGCCAGCCTGCGTGTAAACATCCTTGAACAAGGGGTGGAGGAGGATCAAAGGAAAGGGAAAGACAAACAGAAGTGTTTTTCTACGACGATAAATTGTTTTGATAACTTAATTTTTTAATCAATGGCTACTCGAGCCGCTTGAAATCTGATATGCTTGTGTTGGCCACCAAAATTTGTCGGGTAAATCGAAGCAAACCTTTGACTATAAAAATGCCTGCAAATACTATCTTAGCAGCAGTGGTAGATTCGACGTCAAGGGTAGAAGACGCGACGCCAAAGGAATGGGAGACGTAATGCCTTCTAAAGACATCTAAAAACTGTAAAAACTCTCTTCTCAACGAAGTGTTTGACAAACAAATTGTCGTTTTTATAATAGAATTAAGTCTCATTTTCACCCCGATCATTGTAACAAAATAGATCTCCAGATCTCCATTCTCCTCAATCTCTTTTAATCGAACACCCACAAATATACATTAATAGTTTCTTTTTCCATTTTTACTATTTTTCATACTATTTAGCTTAAGTGAACACAAAGTTCGTTTTGCACGTGTTAGAAGAGATGATGGAACAGTGAAAATACACAATCTCAAACATTTATATCAAGTGGAGTTATCACTAACACATGATTCTTTTCGAGATACCCTAGTAAATGAAATCACCGAAGAAAATTCAACCATTTCGCAAGCTTCTCAGAAATCTGGCAATAAATTTCCCTTGAATTCAACAACTACGCTAGCTAACATAAGGCCACAAAAAAATAGAAACAATGAATACATTTATTACTAACAAAAAAAAATACATGCATACAATAAAATGGCCAGAATAATGCTGTGGATATAGCGTTAAGGATTTTCTTTCCTGGAAACTTTGGAATAAAACGAACTGACTCAAGAGTTTAGAATAATATATTTTTCTTTAGAGTGATGAGCAAGTACTTTGGTATTCGGTGTAACAAAAAGTTCGTTAATAAGGCGAATATTGGTATCGGTCTGGAGAAATGTCTGAAGTCAGACCGTGATGCTAGGTAGTAGCCATCTTAGAAATATGTCAGTGTCAATCTACTTTACTTTTCTCGGTCTAAGCAGGACAGAAATATCATTAGCAGATGACAACTTAATTGCTTCTTCACGCATGACTGGTTTCTATGCGATAGCGTCCCTGTTCGTCCTCTCACCGTCTCTTCATTCTAGCTGAGAGGTCTCAGCTTATACAGTAGCGGCCATAATATAAGGAACGGAAACAACAAAGACATAAATATGTGTATTACTTAAAGAGTAATGCATGATTAGCAATGAAATTTATACCGAATAAAGATTAAGGTGTAATGCATAAATATTATACAAAGTTAGAAAAATTTACATAATATTTTTTTTTAAATAAAGATTAAATGGAACAAAGGAAATAAGCTATTGGACAAACTTGGACTTGTCACTGAAATGAACTGTATCCCATTGTGCCTCAGTCCAAACAACATGTTCTCTCGCATACTCCAGGCGTGCCCTTTGGTTTCGCTTTGAAATGAGAGGCTTCGAAGCTGGAATATGGGCATGCAATCCTGCATTTTTTAACATGCGAGCAACCGTTTTCCTTGAGATCTTATCTGTCTCTTCATTAAATTTACGGGCAATTGATGTAGCAGTTTCAAAACGGTTTTTTGTAGATATTCTAACAATTCTTCGATCTTCTCTGCGATGTTTTTGGTTTTGCATCTAACGTTTTATCAGTTTTATACCTGCTAATTACATGATGAACGACACTTTTAGACCAATAAAAAACAATATCAGAAATTTCTGAAATTGACTTTTTTCTTGATAGCGATAATGAGTTTTTTTTCTTCAAAAGAGAGCGTTTTGCGTGCAGAATTTGCCATATTGCTTAAAAATAAAGTCCTAATGATAAATGAACTTTTACTTATTGTTGAAAAGCTCCATTGAGTTTAACAATGTAAATTAAAAGTTTATGCAAATTATTAACATCGTTCCTTAACTTTTGTCCAGTAGTTTATTTCCTTTGTTCCATTTAATCTTTATTTAAAAAAAAAAAAAAAACTATTATGTAAATTTTTGTAACTTTGTATATTTATGCGTTACACCCTAATCTTTATTCGGTAAAACTTTCGTTGCTAATCATGCATTACTTTTTAAGTAATACGCATATTTATGTCTTTGTTGTTTCCGTTCCTTATATTATGGCCGCTACTGTATACGTTTTAACCAAGCTACAAATGCTCTGACGCGAACAATGGTTTCGGCTAGCATCAAAAGTCTTGTCAAGTTACCTCCTCCTAATTTTCGAAACAGCTAATAGGTGATGCCTTCCGGACTATAACAACAAAAAAATGTTTTAAAGTTTTTAAAGAAAGAATATATTCTGTTCAATAAGGTGTTCGATGCTCAGCTATAATCTTTAAATTAGTTATAGAAAATAAAATTAGCCTAATTCCTTTAATAATAATAGTAATAATAATGATAATAATAGAGGACCATGTGGGTTTGCGTGTTGTTGTTGAATTAGAAACACGTGATGTTTATTCCTACTGGAAGATCCAACTACAAGAACATGTCGGACTTAAGTTGAGTCCAACCGAAGATGTAAAGAAAACAAACAAGACCGATATATATATATATATATATATATATATATATATATATATATATATATATATCAACAACATATATATATTAAACAACAAATTTACAAGTGACAAAGACATCAACATTTGTGTTTGTGTGTGAAGAGTTTGTATTTTGGAGAATGTTCGTACGTACGTGTATGTGTGTTTCATGGCGTTTCCCACAAGTGGGCAAAAACACTGATCTCTGTGAGAGATCACATTTTTTAAATGTGTCCGCTGAAATGCAAAGTAAAAAGAGAACGAAGCAAGTATAATTTGAAGTTTTTAATTTTTTGGAAAATTGTTTCCCCGGTAAATTGTTTTCTGTATCTTAAAAAGTAAAAACCGACAATATACAATGAATAAATTCATTGCATTTTTTCCGTCGAGAAAATATTAAAAATTATAATGGGAAGTTATATTCCTCTTACTTACAGTCATACATTCTAACAGAAGCTAGCATCTGTTAGCGATTAAATTCCCATCTTAAACTCTTCCGTTGCATAGTGAAGCCTACGAAGAAAGAATTTAAGAAAACGAAAGATAACGACTGACATTGCATTTAAATTTTTGAAGATATATATTGACATTTAAATTTTTGAAGATATATATTGACTGGGTAACAAAAATCCGGAAGAGAGTTCCACAAGCAAGAAGTGTGATTGAAGAAACTTTTAGCATAAAATTTACAGTTACATGTAGTCATTCCAACTGTAAACTTACGAGACCTTGCCACCAATATAGTACTGCACCTAAATTCATAAAGTCAAGGTACTATGAAGAAAAGTTCATCAGAACAATGACCATGAAAGTATTTATAGAAAAGCACGGTTACGACAGTGCGAAAGTGACTGAAACCAAGATACCAGATTAGGTCCAATAACATTGCAGATTATTTTGATTTTATCAAGAATCTTTAAATATATAGCAGGAGCACCAAACCAGATGTGAGAGCAATATTTAAAGCAAGGACAAATGATAGACTTATAAATGTATAAGATAAATTCAAGCAAGAAGAATTGTCTAGCACAACACTGTAAACCAACTTTCATAACATAATATAATCTTTCCATTTCATGTCAGCCCGAAAAAGTTGCAACGAGTCACTCTCCTGGAGGTTAGTATCATCCATGTTGATGGTAGGTTGGAAGCCTTCTTCCAGGTGTGATTAAAGAGAGTAGATTTGTTTTAAAGGCATTAAAATCGTTTCATACACGAGCGTTGCACTTAATTTTGTAACGACAGAAAGAGCAATAAGAAAACCTTAGTAGTCATTTCACTCATTTTTCAAAACTGCCCCGAGCGACACTCCCTCTCTCGGGGACTCAAAACAATAACAACAAAAACAAGGGGTGTAACTCATCAGTGATTACTGATGATACACCTGCCTCCGTCCAGATCCTATGATTATTTTTTCACACATAGTCCTTTAAGTATTTTGGTTTTAATGTTAACCGTCCTTTACTAGATCTTGCTTCTTGATCCACATTTTTAAATGAATCCTGCTTTCTTTTCTTTCCTCTTTCTTGAACAATGTTGTATTGTTTTTCCACAATAGGCAGTAAATGTTTCCTATTCCTTTTTTGGAATTCACCTGAGTCTAACTTTACCGTATATGACCTATTGTGCTTATTTGCTGCTATGACTCTCAAATTTTTATCTTCCTCTTGAAAAATGGCTACACCAATCCCAAAGATGCATCTGCACTAATTATTAGAGGCTTTTCAGGACCATAGTAGGTTAATATTGGTGCCTGTGTTAACAGTTCTTTGACTCTCTGAAATGCCTTTTCTTGTGGGTCATTCCAGGCCCAAACTGTATCTTTCTTTAATAATTCCAGCATTGTTTGCAATGTTTCTGCTATATTAGGCACATATTTGCCTAAATATTGTGTCATACCAACAATCCTGCTTAAATCAGCTACTGAGGAAGGTGCTGATAGCTTTAATATAGCCTTGATCTTTTCCTTTATCTGTTTTTACGTATCCAAAATATCGAATAATCTTTTTCCTCAATTCACATTTATCTGAATTCAATGTTATTCCTGATTTTTCTCTATTACTTCTACACTGTTTCTCTAAGTCTTCGATCATGTTCTTCCATTCTTCGTTGAAAAAATTCTGGAACTGAGGAAATTCCAAAAGGAAGTCTCTTAAAACAAAATCTTCCGAATGGTGTTATAAAAGTCGTAAGCAAACGATTTTCTTTATCTAACGGTATCTGGTGGAATCCACTAGCTGCATCCAGTTTTGAAAAGATTTTTGAACCCCTTAATTTGGGTGATATATCCTCCAAATTTGGTAGAATAAAATGTTCCCTTTTTACTGCTGAATTTGATCTTTTAAGGTCTATACATATTCTGACCTCACCATTTTTTTTCTTACTGGAACAATGGGTGAGCACCAGTCTGTTGGTTGAATAACTTTTTCTATTATATCTTCTTTTCCCAAGTGTTGAAGCTCCTTATTTACTTTGGCTAAAATTGGAAAGGGTATACGTCTAGTAGTTGATGTGCAATATGGTATTGCTTCACTTCTTAGTGTAATTTTTACTGGCTCTCCTTTCATACACCCAGTTAATTTCACACTGTTCTTATTAACGTCGGCTACTACGACAAGTCCCATTTTATATGCTGTATCTCTAGATAATAAATTGTCCGTATTATATCTATTACATGAATGTCAAATGTATACGACTTGTCTTTATACCTTGTATTAACAGTGAATTTTCTTTTACAGGTTAATGAACCACCAGATTTTTATAAATTCCATATACTAGTTTCAAGTTTTTTTCAATGTTCGAAATGTCTTAGAACTAATAACGTTGATATCTACCCCCCCCAAAAAAAACAATAGGTATTTCACCTACCTTTAGTTTTACATGCCAATGTTCTATTAATTTTTCTCGGAGTTCTTTTTTATATATTGATCCAAGGAAATATTCCTCTGGTGGCTGTTTCCTTATTTCACATAGATTTGCAGTCTTTGAGCTGCAACATATTGCAAAGTTGTTCATTTTATCACATTTTGACAGGATTTCCCTTTTTCTGGGCAGTTGTTAAACTTGTGATATCTGTTACACTTCTTATATCTGGATGGATGCACATTCTCTAGATTTTGAGGATAATTTTTCTCTCCTGGCTGTTTTGCCTTTTTAGTTTTCCTCGTTACTACATCTGAGTTTTCATTAATTTTCTTCCATTTTGTTTTTAACCTGTTAATAGCTACCAGTTATTATCTCAATAGCTTTTTCTAAACTCAGGTCTTCAGTTGTAATTTTTCCAATAAGTCCTTATTTCTTAGTCCAATAACTAAATGGTCATTTTTTTGAGGAAAAGTACAATTTCTTGCCAGTTCGTACAATCCTCTGATAAATTTCTCTATCGGTTCTCCATCTTTCTGCGTCCTCATGTAAAATTTTGCTCTCTCGTGGATTATGTCTTTTTTCAGCATGAAATATTATCATATTTGCTCAATATGATGTCAAAATTTTGCTCATCTTCCTTTTTCCTGAAAGAAAACGACTGGTATATTTGTTCAGCTTCTGGTCCCATACAATATATTAACGTACTAACTTGAGTTTCTGTTGATTCTTCAGATAACTTCGAAGCTGTTCTAAAGCGTTGGAATCTCTGGCGCCATGCTGTCCATTTTCTATCTTTTTTTTTTTTTCTTTGAATTTCTTTATATTCAATGCATGTACAAAATCTTTGTGCCGGCTGTCAGTCATTTTTTCTTTATTTGCTTTTTCCTTCAGTTCTCCACCACACTTATTTAAACAGCTAATTGCTGTTTAAATCTAATTTATATTATATTTGTATTTTAATTTTATCTTCCTTTAAAATTGATCCCAAGCTTTTTTAATCTGATGTCTGACACTTATTTTATAGAACTCCTGATTTAAGTAATTAAACACTCCATATTGTAATATAGTAACAACAGCAAAAGCTTATGAAGCTTTAATAGACTTAATTCAGCTTTAGTGATGAAAACGTTATATTTATTGTAATGGATCATTATAATTGAGAGGGGAGATAGGATATGCTTATTTTATTACCATTCAGTCATTAGACATAATCCTTAAACTGAAACATTTTTCATATTACATTTGGCATTGTCGAATCATTTTAAATTTGATTTGACTTGCTCACCTTGATCCCTTGATTTTTTTTTGTTTCCATTCCCATGTTTGAATTACATATATGTAGTTTGAATGAAGGAAGAAGAGAAAATGGAATGTCACTTACCTTGTGGAAGAGAAGAAGCAGCAGTAACAGGTGATTTCATTTATAGATAGATATTACAGCAAACCAGGGAGAGGAAGGAAAACTATAAAACTTGACCGAAAATAGGAGTTGGCAATTTTGTTTGATTTATGCAAGAAAGATTGTGAGAGAGGAAGAAGAAGATTTGAGAGGATGGAAGGGAGAGAGAGAGATCCTGGGAGACGCTTCTATTTTTTAAAGCTTTCAAACTACAATATATGAATACAAGTAGATTAGCAATTTGCTAAACTATTCCCAAATAAACAAACTGCATAATCAGGATTCAGTAAAGAGAACAAAATTAATGGAAAAATGGTTTTATTGCAATAAAGCTTAATGAACATATGTAGTTACTTTACAAGGTTTAAACAATCATCCACGAACATTCTTAATGGATAACATTAAATGGTTTATCCCAAAATTTATCCACTTTTGTTCTAAGGTCTCAGACCTAAAGTCAATGTTGCTCTCATTTTCATAAATACTTTTCAATTTATATACAAAAATTAAAGATCTTGAGTCTTTGTAGACCTAATACTGTTTAGGAATTTTGAATAAATCATCTCAAATATATTTGTCTTTAAGATTGTTACTTAAGTAAACGATTCCTTCTAGCATTCATGGTGTTAAGGGAAAGGAATGTCACTTATTTAAATAAGCCAGCATTCACTAAATCTCATTAGGGTTTCTACACAACTCAATTTCAGTACTAATCAAAACTTTGGAATTTTTCTTATGGAAAGAAACTACAAATAGCTTTCAATTAGTTCATCTTGTGTAACTTTATCTTCATCCTGACTAGATTGTTTTAATAGACAATTTAACAGACACATGCTAATTTTGCTTTTGTCATTTAAAATTATTAACTAAGAACATTTAATGCTTACACTTTGGAGATTAATCTGAAGTGGTTTAAATGATCAAAGCTTATTACCAACATGCTGCCACTTGTTGGAAATAACACCAAAATATATACTTCAACGAGTATCTAATGGATGATACTTTAAGAAGATGACTTATTGAAAGTCATTTTAGAACTTGATCTGTCAAATGTTCAAATTTCAGGCTTTGTACCTGAATAATACTGAATTTCAAATATCTAGACATGGGCAAAATGCCAAATTCTATATTCTAAATTAGCCAGTCCACTCTTCATCCTTCAGTAACCACTGAATTTGAATTACTTAATCTTCCTGAAATCCTAACATTTTATTTCAGGCAAACAAGTTTTAAACATAACAAAAGACTCTTTTAGTAGACCTCCTGGTGAAATTCAAACTTGGTGTTTTTTTGGTATTTCTTCCAACAACAACTTCTGATGGCTTCTGTGAGTGGCTTTGGACCACAGGCAAATACACCAACTTTATGGCTGAAAAATAATAAAAACATATCTCAAACTACTTGAAAAGAATAGCAGTTTTCTTAATATTTTCAGAATATTAAATTGAAACTTTAAAATTATAGATTTTTTTACACTCTTTAATACAAAACTTCTGCTTATCATTTCCTGATTTTTAATGTCATGTTTTTTAGTTTTTAAAATAACCAAATGTTCAGATGTTAAATATTACACTTAGCAGCTCTCTCATCTTGAAGAGGAGATTTCTTTAAAGACAAAAAACTCTTCTTACCCAGGATGACAGGATACAATTTCATTAAAAATATCTTTCCAAATTGGCCGACCATAAGTTAAACGTTTCCTTACATACTCCTGACAAGACTCTGGCAAATCCTGATAATTAAAAAAAACTTTGCAAGTAAAGAATTAAATATAAATGTTGAAAGCAAAAAAAAAAAAAAATCTATGAACAATATCAACAGCCAAGCTTATGTCCTTCACACTGACAGCAGAGCTGAGAGAATGTATATTTATTTTACATAAAAGTACAAATATGCCAAAATAGGGAAAAAGGAGGGTTGGTCCAAACACTTAGCTGCAATCACTGACCCATCCACTTGAATATCAACTCTTTCACCAAAACATCGCATTTTGACAACAGTGTATATACCATACCTGTACGAAGTCCTACCTAGTCTCATATGTACAGTTCTTCTTGGGACAGGGGTAAAAGATTCAAACATGCAGACATACACACACACATATATATGCAGAGTGTATCAAAAATAAGTCCTTATAAACATATTTCCACAAATTCTTTATTTTTGAGTTATTAAGTTCAAAATTTACAGTAAATGCTGTTAAATGTACAATCGAAAATACAATCCAAAAATATTTTTACAAACTTTGGGAGCAGGTTCCTAACACCAAAAGAAGATAAAATGTCCATATAAACATATGTCTGCTAATCCTTTGTTCTTGAGTTATTACATTTAAAGAAAGTAAATGGCACTGTGTTGCCATGTAGACTAGGTTACATTTGTCATTTGTGTATATTTGTGGTTAGTCTGTCTTCAATGCTTAACATGTTTAGAAGTGAGTTAACAAAGAAGTTTTCCATTTAACAATGGCAGGATATTTGTATCAGGAGGAGGCAAATATGGTTTTTACATATGGCTGCACAAATGCTAATGGACACAAGGCTGCATGGCTGTATCAGATTGCATTTATACACACACATACATACATACATATCCACAGTGATATTTATAATGAAAAATTCCAGTTTGTAGAATATGCTGACTGCACCTCTGCATAAAGTTAAGACCACCCCAATAAGGCTACCTGTTGGCTGTGTGTGTCGACTTGTAATAGACTCAATTGACCCTCAGCCACTGATTTGTAGCCCTTTTAAAATAATGTAGGTTGGGTATTAGATCATCATGTAATCTGTTTGTGAGACATTGTCTGGCTTAATTATATAGGTGCTAGTGCTTGACATGACCAGCTGATTGATTGGATCAGGCCTCTCCAACCACCCATCTCACCCAAGTAAGGACCAAAAGGCCTGTCACATGACTACATACACCTAGATCATAGATTGATCAGCTACCAGCTTTCTATCTTCTGGCAGTACAGGTCAATACCCATAATAAACAGGTGGTCTCATTTGGGTCTTACTCCTCTGCAGAAGTGCAGTCAGTTTATTCTAGAGCTCCTGCTAATGTTTGGAAAGACATTCAAATCTTGTGCAGAGACAAGTCAAACAAGATGCTGAATCTCCTGTCAAATTATGATTGTTAGCAAGTGAGGGATCGAGATATGTGAACAAGCTCACATTCCAAAATCTGCATTTCTTACATGGAAATCATTTGAGGAAAAATTTGTCCTTTGCTACAAGATTTGTTTTGTCTATATTTCTGAGATGAGATATTGTAACTATTTACACTATTTACATTGTTCAGACTGTTGTCCTCATCTTTATTGTCACATTCACAATGTTTTGGCCATTGTACCTTCTGTCTTTCTTCAGGTGATATACACTGAAATTTCATCCACTGAGATAGATTGTTTTAATTCCACATGCCATACCTCTTCTGGATATCTTAGTTTTATTTAATTCCCTTTTAGTAACTCAACTCTCCCAGTTTTTGTCCCCCTCTGCTGTGGCCATAACTCTTTGGGGTAAGTTACTGGATTACTTGAATCAATGCTTTTATCCAAAGGGCCATGTGTCTTTGGGGAACACGTGGAACTAGAACAATCTACCCCAGTGGTCAAAATAAAGTGTTTGGTTTGAAATTCCAAGATACATCACCTGAAGAAGGCCAGAGTGTATAACGGCCAAAACATTGTAAATATGACAATAAAGATAAGGACAACAGTGCAACCAATGCAAATTTTGTAAGATATGTTTTCTTTGTATGAATCTTGAGCCCAGCATAATGACATATCACTCATAGCATCCAGGCTCCCTTTCTCCCTGTATTTAATTTGCATGTGTCAGTATACGATTAACTGAATGCAAAAAAATCATAAATTTTAAATCTCAAATAATTACTGAAGTATAGAGAATTTCTTTTACTATGAACCCAAATGTCAGCTAAACTTTACCTTACTATTGATGACTACTTAAATATATTCATGGATTTCATCTTTTTGCTATCTCCATTCATGGCAGATTACACACTAACATGAATTCTCTAAAAAAACTCTGCTGTAGGTGGCCATATTTATTTTCCTCTTTTTTTCTCAGAACATGTCTTGAGGTTCTAAAACCAGACATACTACTTGTTTATTTCTAAATGTTCAGCCATTGCCAAACCAGTTGTATTCACACACCTATGCAAATTGTCAATTCTTGCCTTTGTACATCCACCCTTTGACCTGTTCAACTTATATAGTCAGTGTCACACTGAAATTTGAATTAGTAAATTAACAAACTGACATGGTGGTAGAATATTCTTCTCACACTGGCAGATATAGATTTTTGACAAAGAAATCTGTGTAGAAAACCTTGTGTTTACACCACCAATCCACACTATACACAAAAGGATGGCACACTTTGCAGGAGGAGAGCATAGTTTTAAGAAATTGTAATATTTTCTTGAATACTAGCCTTTTGCTCAATAAAGCATATTACCAGGACAAATTTATGAGATATGAAATTCACTTGGTTTTAGATTGTGAATAGGTTTAAATACTTGAGTAATTTATTCACTGTAAAAATGATTTCTATTTTCAATTTTAATTTCAATGAATATAAATCTTTTTGTTCAGCATAAAGAATAAATAACTCACTTTACAAAGATTTTTGTCCATACTTGTGAAGTGGAACCTTACATCCAAAATATCTGGTCGGTTACATTCCCATAGCTGAAATAATTAAAGAATTATTTATTAATAACTCTTAATTAAAAAATTTTCAAAGCTTCTGTTTGGCAGAATATTTTACACAAATTAATCTTAAAAATCCTGCAAGTTCATTAACCATCTGAGAATTCCATTTGATATCTTGTTCATATGTATATCAGACCTCAGAATTAAAATGAGTCTTTATTTTCCTTAGAAACTTATCCCTTCAGAATCAAGGGGCAGTAGTTTTGGTTTTACAGTATATATCACCTGTAAACTATTCTTAACTTTTATAGTGATACACGTTCCATGGAATCATAATTAAAGATTTAAAAAAAATATTAGCTTAGTTTTATTTCTACCTCAATGTTACACCAGGGTAGTGAGACTAGTGTATAGTGAAAAACTTGTGAACATCAGTTAGGCTGTACAAAGAACATTCACAAGTTTTTCACTAGCCACACTTTCTTTTCTTTGTAATTGTTTGAACATCAGGCAACTGAGTTCAGTACACAAACAACTTTCAGAGAAAGTTGACATTTTCTAGTTTAGACTATTTGCATTGTTTGGACTATTGTTATCATCTTCGTTGGCATATTCACATTTCGGCCATTGTGTGCTCCAGCCTTATTCAGATAAACTTAAACTCCTCATCTATTATGTTCACTTTTGCACCCATTTACTTGGGAAGCCTGAATCCACCTCTTCTCCCACCAGTCAAATAGTAGGGGTAGCCTTGGGTTTTCTAGTCTAGAACAGTGATTCCCAAACAGTGCAGTGTGCCTTATAAGGCAGAAGAGGATTAGCAGGTTAGGCAGAATGATTAAAAGACAATTGAAGATTTAGAAACAGTTTAGAAAATGCCAAAAATAAATACAATTTCAAAATCTAAAATATCATTATGGATTGTAATTACCTGCATGAGTCCCAGTATAAATAGTTATAAATAATTATTGACTAATTTTATCATTGGGATATTTTTGCATTATATCAAGTTTTAAGAATATAGTAACTAGCGTCCAGTAAATTGGAGAAAAGAATTATCAATAATAATGTTCTGACTTTGAATCCGTGGTTAACTCCCTTTAACCCTCTCTCAGCTTTTATTTTTAAGTGTACTTTTTATCACATAAAATTTAGTGAGCCACGAGCAAATTTTCATTCTGAAAATGTGGCCCAGAGAATAAAAGTTTGAGAACAACTAGTCTATAAATTCAAAATAGACAATAGAAAACTACTCAGTCTTTGAGTTATGGCAATTTGCAAAGAATAAAAAATTTGTTGACATTTCAAAGGGACAGAACAGCGAAAAGAATTCTTAGCTTTAAATTTGAGTTTATTAATGCTTATTAGACATTCTTCTGCCATAGGTTATAAAGTTTGAATATAAGGAACTGGCATGAACCTCTTGCATTTTGCTTGATTTTGAGAATTTAGTTTGAATAGAATCTAATTCAGGACACTGGAGTGTTACATTTAGTAACAACCATATATTTCTGTGTATAAGGCGACCTTTAAATATAAAAATTAATACCCCAAATAGGGTTCTTTTTATACAACAGTCAGAAAAAGCTAACCTTAAATCCTGTGATGTATTGGCACTGATAAGAAGGTTAGTATGTTTATGCTATGGATCGCAATAGACTATCAACTGTCTCGGTATGGCAACTACTAATGTAAATATTTCTGGTTGAAACAATTCATATTATAATGCTGTACTACAGTTAAAAATGTAATTTAACTACTTTTACTTCTTGATTTCACATTAAAATGCAATATTCAAGAGATGATTACACAATAATTTGTAAAAGTTTTGCTGAATGGCATGCACAAGTAATGTAAACAAATCTTTTGTTCTTCATTTGTAGCATTATGGGTGCATTCACAGCAATCATTATTTCTCATAATAGCATTAAATAACAACATTTATGATAATATACAATCTATATTTCCATTTAAAATTCATTATCATTCTGGTATTAAATAACATTTTGTATAACATACAAACTTTATTTTTCAATAATATTATACAGGATTTTTTTTTTTTTTTTTTGTTAAGCAACAAAACATTTAAGATGCCATAAAATCTTTATTTCTCATTATAGAATAAAAAACATAAGACACCAACACACATAATTAAAACCCTTCAAAATTACTAGAATTATCATCATTTGATTCAAAGAGCTTGTCATAAACATTGTCATATGAGTCAACGTCGGTTGTCTTATACTACAGATATCAGATAGAATCACAAAAATTTATCTAGATTTTGGGTTTCATCTTATCTATAGGTTGCCTTATACATGGAAATGTATGGTAAGTCTTGTTAAGTCTGTTTAGCTTTTTCATGATGAGACAAGATCTTGTCTGCCAATTGATAGCACTGAAAAGCACCAGACTAACATAAAATATATAATTATTTAATTCAAGGCATAAATATTTCTTTGTTAGAATTCATTCAATCTTTCAATGTTTAAACTTTTTTCTGATGTTACAAGAATATGATTTAAAAAAAGAAATAACCTTTTTGATTTGTAATCTGTTAGAATTTCAAGGGAGCAAAAGATTATTTCTTTGCATCCATCTTATCAATATTAAATAATGTCACTACTTGGCAATATTTTAGTTTTGAATATATCTCTCACCTTTCCAAGGCATTGAATGGATTTGCTAAATGTAGACCAATATAAAGTTGATCTTTCTTGAAGCCAATTGTTGATAAGCTGTGACTGCATGCAGTTGAAAGTAATTGATACTGAACATTTCCTGTCATCTCATGGTGTTTTACAAAAGCTCTGAAAATTCAAAACCAAGACCAATTGAGAAATCTAATCAGATCAGGAGTCTTAATGCTGATTAGAGGCTAACACTAAAATGATAGTAGACTTCATTTAAATCTATTTACAAACCTGAAATCATTCAGTATTTGCACCTGTGATTTTAAAAATAGGGAATGGGGGTGACCATAAAATGAACCCTAAATCTAACTTTTTTTGCTGAAAGCAGCAAATTGTTCAGTTTGGAAATTTAAATACTTGACTATAGAAACTGGCTAGTATTTTTGTTATAGAATTTTAGATAAAGAAATATTTTGCTATTTTGATTGCTATACTCAAATTTCAGCAATTTTTACCTTCCAGTCTTCTTCACAGATCCCTTCATCCACAGTAACACCTTGATTCCACTTTTCATGGGAGATAACTTATCTCAGTTAATATTCCAAATTTTAATTAACGTTTGTGCCATTTTTCTTCCATTGAACAGACCAAAGAGTTGAACTCACTATTGACAGAACTAATCTAGGTCTCCATGAGGATTAAAGCAATAGTTAAAACATTGCCTTCTCTGGAAGATGAATTCAATGTCTTGTGGTGCTGAAAAGTCACTGTTCCAGCAAAGTAAATGAACAGTGGCACAAGGGTGAGTAAGACTGACTCTTAAGTGATATAAAATCTGTAATCAGTTTCTTCTTGCTTGTAATAAATTTCCCTTATCTGTTTCCTTCAACCAATAGAGCAACATAAGTCAAACAATCTAACAACATGTGTCTCCTGTTTGCCATAGCAGTTGCACTTCTATCACCTCTTTAAGCACTTTTTACAGATTGAGTTTAAATTTGCATATGTTCAAATTTGTATATGTTAAAAGAGATTCTCATGAACATCTATCTGACACCGAGATCTATCTGTTTTGAACATATGACTCATAAAGCTACCATTTTCATTTAGTGAATGTTTTACATGCGAGACACATCCAGATCCGTTTTCACTCCGGAGGTAAGCTGTTTTCTCTAGTATTACAAACTCTCCCCAAAACATGGAAAGTGTAATAAGAACATTCTACTCCAGAGATTGAATAAAAAGTTTGGTTCAAAATTTCAACATTACCAAAAGTATAGACACTCCTGAAGAAGGCCAGTGAGTATAATATTTGAAATGTGAATATAACAACTAAAATTAATATGCCGGTCTGATTAGCAAAGCATATAATAGTCCTGTAGTGTTGCATTGATTTCTGTACTGTGCAAGGACTTTGATTCTTTGAGCAACTATCCCTCCTGGAGAAAGTGTAAGTGGCCACCGGAATGAAAATAAGGAAAAAGCCATTACTGAAATATTTATTCTACCATGGAACTTGTTCATTGAATTTGTTCACACCCTAAGGAATCTTAGATTTCAATTACTTGCATGTTATTCTTAAGTAAAATTACTAAAAATTTTAGTCAAGTGTTAAAATTAAAAGGATCTGAGTTTGAAATTTGAATAGCAATATATAACTAAAAACATGGGAAAATGTTGAGCATTGCTTTTGTTCTTTCCTTCATCCAACAACTATTTACAAAAAAAAGGAAATAAAAAGATAAAAAAATAAAAGAATAAAAAAACATCATAAAATGTTGATTATCTTCCCATTTTCATGGCAGATCTAACTTTGCTCTCTATATAGAATCTAAACACTCAACTAACAAGTCTTTGTCATGTAAACTGCCATCCTATTTGGAGACTTGCAATGATATTTGGCTGCTACAATACAAATTCAGCATGATGCATGAGTGACCTGGAAAAATATTCATTAAGACTGAAAGCATTCATGCTTATAATGAGAATTACTCACTTCTTTGTGGAGGCAGTGGATCAATTCACCAAACCATCCGATAGCTCTCACCACTTTAGTTGTCCATATCAAATAAAGTCTACGAAACCTTTTTCTATACTTTTCATTTGTTCTGTAAAGAATTTATAAATTTCATATTTGAAATAGAAAGACTAAATTTTGCAACTAGCAATAAACATGTTCAAGTAACTTCTTTATAATCAGCAAATACTTGACAACACATCAATAATAAAAAAAATTAACATTGCAATCTGATGCAAAATTAGAATTGGTTCAGATAAATTGAAGCTAAAAAAACTGAAACAAATAATTTTTTTATATTTCACCTGTATCTAATCAGAAGACAAAATGGAATGAAGTCTGGTCCACTGATGGACCCTATTTCAAATCACATCACATGTTTGTAGAGTGTACTAGTATGCATTAGTGTGAAGAAGTATAGCAATTAAACTTAATCTTTTGAATGGGAGTTTTTGTCTCTCAATTATATGATTAGAATTGTAACATATGAAAGTGAATATATGAAATTGTAACATATGAAAGTGAATTTATAAATTTTCTTTGTTCTTGAGAATTGACAACAAAAATAATAAACACTATGAACTTAGATTGTTTATTAGAATGGTTGGCAAAACATTAGAAAATTGATCCAAACTTTATAAAATGGCAAATAATAAAGATTTCCTTATTGGTTCACATATTTTTACAATTTAGTAAATGTTTATAAATTTATGAATAAAATTGTTTTTAAATTTATTTCTTTATAAATTGGTAAATGATAAATATTGTATTGCATTAGTTTTAATTGCATTAGACTTTAGAATGTTGTAAATATAAAATTATTCTCGTAAATAAACAATCTAATAAATAAATAGTGTTTAATTAAATATTTTTGTTGTAAATTCTCAAGAACAAAAAAAAATGTATAAATTCACTTTTATCTTCATATGTTTAGGTCTTATTAAGATTCTAATCACCACTTTTTAGAACAATAACCAATGCTGAAGAGTGAAGGTATTTAAAAAAAGTGGAATCATGGGGGGAAAAAAAGTCATTTTGATCCTATCTTATTGCAGGCACATTTGCCAAAAATGTTAATCTGCTCTGAGGTCTGCAATCTTTCAGCTCAAAAAAAAATTACATCTCTTCTTCCAGTAGCTATAGGTTAAATGTTAAGATATACAGCCATTCTAGGACAACACTGAATTTAAAAACCATAAAGAAGGCAATAGGAAACCATTCTTTCTCAAGAAGTTATTGTAGTTATCAGCTATATGGTTGCCTACATCCTGAAAAGATATGGTGATTTTCTAAGCGCAGCTTAGATATGGCACAAGGCCAAGAGTATGGGGCACCTAATGAGGATCAAACTCATTACTCAGTTGTAATGGGTCTAGTAAAACAAACTCCGTAACCAATACCCCATCCTGAAAAGATATGACATTAAAAAAATTGTCTATCAGAGTAATTCATGTAAAGCTATTAATTCTTACAAAGTTTTATTCACTTGGTACAAAGGAACAGATCCTATTATGATAGTCATAATTCCTCTCATTTTCCTTTCTTCCTTAATTTATATTTGCAATCTCTGAAACTCTGGTCAAAGAATTCTTGAATCAATAAAATAAACTTAGTTACATTGCTTTCTGAAAAATTTTAAGACTGACTGCTATAATAACAACTTTCAGTCTGCATTCGTTCCATGTCTATTAAATATGAGTAGAAATTCATCCCTTGTTCTCTGATCAGGATATACTTTACTGATTCTCTGCCTTTCTTCTATCAGGACCACAATGATTTAACCCTCTACTATTTGGTGATCGGACTAGCCAGTGACTGTGCCTTTCCCTTGTTAGGGTACCAGGTTGGCAGTTTGCTGACTGCTGCTTCCAACAGGGCATTAGGAGCCCAAACTCTTTGGTAGCACTTAGAGAGGTTGCTCCAATCAACAGTCACATAATATTGGAGTATCTGTAGTGCCATGTCGCGTGTGGGTAGGTGTCCCTGCATGTATTTCTGATGGGCAATCCTGAGGCCACATTATGCTCTACTCTCAACCATGTACTGACTGGTCTGTATTGCCATTGACAACAGATAGTAACATTTATGGTGATGTTTTTCTTTCCTCTCTCCTCAAAATATACCTCTGGAAATTACAACAAAAAGAAATAAAACTAAATCAGCTAACAAAAAATCACTTACCACCTGAATCTTTCTTTCTCTAATATTAATGGTATCCATTCCAACTTCTGCAGCGTAGAATCTTTACTCCTGGATAAGTCACCTCTATGAAACCAACTTGAATTCTTCCATTGCTACCAATGAATATTTGGTTCTAACATATCTTCCTCTTTGTCAAAAAGATTCCAGCATTCACATGCATGGCCTTGGTGCTTACATCCGGGATAATCTTCTGATGGCCAGGAAATTGTCTCTCAAAACTACCTACTACTCTTTCATGTACTTCTATCTTTCACTACTAAATTCTGTCAGCTAACACATTGCTCTCCCACTTCCCAAAACTGCAGTATATTAGACACAATAGCTGACAGTATAAAAAAGATTCTTTTCTTTCTCTCCATCCATCTGCAAACATTTTTGTCTGTGGTGACTTTAATGCTCACCACAACACATGGCTGAAACATTCTAAACATACTGATATTGCTGATATGCAGACATTAATTTTTTCCATTGCCCAATCCCTCACTCAAATTATAAACTTCCCTACTCATTTCCCTAGTCAAATTGAGCAACATGCTTATTGGATCTTTTTCTTACCTCTTCTTCTCGCTTTTGCCAAGGTTCATAATACTGCCCTCTTGGTAACTCAGACCATCCTGTGGTAGCTATTGATATCTCCTTCAAAGCATCAATTAAACAGGAACCCCCATCTATAAAATTTTTTTCTGTTACCAGCATGCCGATTAGGACTCATTCCAGGATCTTCTTCATGACACCCTTTGAACTAGCATCTTCAACTTTCCAATTGAAAATTTTGCCACTGAGGTTTCTACTTAGGTCAAAGCTGGCATAGACACTTTCACCCATTCTTAGAAATACCAGGTGAAACTGCAATCCCTCTCTATGCTTCATACCAGCTTGCTCAGCTGCCAAAGCTCACAGGAACCATTATTTCCAGCTATACCAGCAGGACAGCTCTCATCATAACAGGTGCCTATTTGCTACTGCTCATAACAAATGTAAATGAGTTCTAAAAGAAGCTAACTCCCTGTTTGCTGAGAGAATGAGGCACTGTGTAGCATCTAAAAACTTTGGCTCTTGTGACTACTGGCCCCTCTGTAATAGGATACTAAATAAGTGCAATGTCTCTATTCACCCCACTCTTCAATCGATTTGAGGTGTTATCATCCTCTGCTGATAAAGCCAAATGCTTTGCCCATAAATTCCCCTCAAACTCTACTCTTGACTAATCTGGAATATCCCTGCCTAACTTCCCACTTTGAACTGATTCTCTGTTGAGTGATATACATATAATCCCTTCTATGGTTTCTGCTATCATCTCTAACCTTGATCCCCACAAAGTATGTGAACCCAATGGCATCCATTTAATAGTCATTAATATGTGTGCTCCCAAGCTAGCTCCTGCTCTCTCTAAAATGTATAATAAATGCTTTGCTGCCTCCTGCTTTCCTGCTTGTTGGAAGTCATCATCTGTTGTTCCAGTTTTTAAGAACTCGGTGAACTGTCTAACCCTTCCAACTATTAGCCTTCTGCCTCTTTTTAGAGAAATCCCTAGAGGCCCTGATATATTCCTGAATAGGTTCATCAGCTCTCATCACAGGGCCTTTTTCAGACAAGCAATACGGCTTTCATTTCTCCAGATCAATTGCTGATATACTAAAAATAATTATGGAAAGAGTCTATCATGCTCTAGATAAAAACAGTGAAACCTCAGTTGTAGCATTGAACATCTCAAAAGCCTTTAAGAGGGTCTGGTATTCAGCTGAAAAGTTATGCTATATCCAAGCACATGTTTGAGCTGATCCATTCATTCCTATCAAATTGTGAAATGAAAGTTATCCTGCATGGCCACTCATCTACATCCTTTCATACTAATGCAGGTTTCACCAGGGCTCCATTCTTGGTCCTAGACTTTTTTTAATCTTCATTAACGACCTTCCCAATGACATCAGCTCTCAACTTAGCATCTACTCTGATGATGCTACCATTTACTCCTGTCTAATCAGGCTAATCAGTCTGACAAGGTCAAAATGGCAGCTGATTTACAAAATGACCTCAAGACTGTCATTAGCTGGGACAAAAGATGGCTTGTCAATTTTAACACCTCCAAAACTAAACTTCTCTCCATTAATCAGCTGAGAGAATCCTCTCTGCCTTCCATCAGCATGACTGATGCTATCCTCCAGGAAAGTGATTTATTGTGCCTTCTTGGGCTAATTTTCTCAGCTGACATGAGGTAGCAAGACTACATTTAATCCACTGCAAGATCAGCTGCTAAGAAAGTCAGTTCACCATGTCTGGCAAGACAATTTTTCTCTCTGGAATATATCTTGTATATTAGTCTACCATTCATCCATGCTTAAAATATTGCTGCATTTTTGGTCTGGTACCCCTGTTATTTACCTGGAAATCATTGATAAGATCCAAAGACGAATCAGCAATATTATAGGCCCTGATCTGGCAGTTTGACTTCAGTCACTTGACCACTACTGTAAGGTTGCCTCTCTGTGCCTTTTTTATAAACACATTCATGGTAATTGTTCACTATGGTACGTAGACTATATGAATTTAAGCGCAATACAAGACTGTCAGCAAGATCTCATCAATTTAGTCAAGCTTGTAAGATGTAGCTGTAACTTCTATGCTAACAGTTTCTTATCTCACACTTCTCACTTGTGGAAAAGACTCTCAGCTCCCAATCAACTTCATCTGCAAAAGTTTAAATGCAGTGTCAATCGCTATCTACTGTTCTCCTGATGCTCTTTTCTCTTTCTCCTCATTACTCATGTTTCTGTTTCTAATTCCTCTACACTCTGTAACACCTTGCATGTTAGTGACTGTACAGTTTTACTTGGGTTGATACCAATTAGAAAAAAAAAATGCAGTCCTAATTTTTTCTATGACTGACAGTTTCAAGTTGCTACACAATCTTCAGGTGATCATGAAGAACATTGTAGAGAATTGAAAGTTTCTCTCAAGACTGGAAATTAAGGATTGTGCAACTCCAATCCAGATTTGGTAGCAGTACTCAACTATCAGTCTAATCTGACTCTTGTAAAGGTAGAGTATAGCAGGAGGATTCAGATACTTACTGGAGTGGTACAAATTATTAGCGTTATCGTTTTTTAGAAATTTTTCTTGGAGACAAATAATAGCAGTATCCAGTTCTGTTATTAGCATGAGTTATTTGTTGTAATATGGCTTTAGTCCATGACAGTTCCATGGAATTATTCTATATCCCAAATGTTTTAGTTTTTTACTTTTTTTAGTCTTTTGATTCTTATTTCAGGTTTTGGTGATGTCTCATCTATTCTCTCTAGGACCTCAAATTTGTTTTTTTGCGGGTATCACACATGATTTTTTTTTTTGTTGGTTGGTCATGTTTGTGGGGGACCATTTTGAAGATATTTATTTTGGGAATTGGTGGACCGATTGGTAATCTTTTAAATTGTTTCTTAATGAGTTTTGCATTAGGTAGTTTTTGAAATTAGTGTAAGTGGTAGTTGAGCTGTACTAGGGAGGTTTGATAATTGCTCTTTCAGTTTATTTAGTAATTCGACTTGGCAGCTTTTGGTCCTAGTTGCATCAATTTTCTCGATGAGAGCTTGACATTCTGTTGCTAATGTTGCTGATAAATGGATTCGTCTTCTGAGTTACATTGGCAAGGATATACCCTTTCATATATGCATCCACTATTTTTTTTGCTTTTGGGAAAGATATATCTCTTCTATACTTCACTTCCATGATTTCTTTCTCTCTTTTATATATATAACAAGATTTTATATATATAACAAGATTTCAAAAAGGCTGGATGCTTCTCTTAAGTAGTGGAGCATTTAGTTTCTTGAGCACAATTATCCTCCATTTGATTTTGGTCTTTTTGATCACATTTTCCACATACCAAATGTCCTCTGCAGCTCTCCTTATGGTGCCCATACTTATGGCATTTGAAACACCTCAAGGGATTGAGTATGTATTGTTCAGCTTTTTCAATTGTAAATCTAATTTTTTTATTTTTTTTTTGTGATTGAGAGTTTATTAAAAGTTAAAATATATGTGCATGTTTAAATTTGTTGATTGATCCTTTTTATGGTTATCCTTCAATAGTTAGTGACCATTTGTTTTCTTAAGGCTGCATTTATTTCCTCTGGGATTAGCCATGGGCAGGTGTTTAGCCTTCCATGTGGTTAAGCCATACATTCTAGATTGTGGAAAGATTTAATTTTCACTGTTAACTGTGTTTCTTATTGTTCATGCTTACAAGTAGATTGCCACTTCTCATTTTGTTTTACTGTCCAAGGATTTGCCATGTTGGTAATTTTTTTTCTATCAAAAATGGGGACAGACTGGCCAGTAGGGTATCCTCTAGAGATTCTACAAGTAGACACACATAATGAAGGGACATTACTAATTTAGTAATTTCAGTACCCAAAAAACTGATGTTGTAATAACAGTGGTCAAAGTTTATTTTTCTTCTCAACTTGATTGACCCTCAGTCATCACATTTTACCATCACATTTTACCATCACATTTTACCATCACATTTTACCATCACCTCAGTACTTTTAAAATAATGAAGGATTGGATCTTCCTGTGATTAGTTTGTGAAACATGTTGGGCTTATAGGTGCTAGGGCTTGACATAACCCACCGATTGATGAAACTGGGCATCTCCAACTGCCCATCTAGCCTAAGGACCAAGAGTAGTGTTGCCTGTCACATGACTACTTATACACCCAGGTCATGAACTGCACAATTTTCATCCTTGGACATTACAGATCATCACCCACAGCAAACAGGTGGTCTTATTGGAGGAGGGTCTTACTCTTCTGCAGAGATGTAGTTGGTGTATTCTACAGCCCCAGCTGACAGGGTGGAGTGCCTTTTGGAATGCCTGCATTGATCTCATGGACTTCAGAAGACTGGCCATAAATGACAAACTTTGAACCTACCTGTTAGGTAAATGAGAAGACTCTTCTGGAGGTTTCATAACTAGAGTTTGTGTATAAACTTTGTATTTTCTGTATTTTTCAATTGTAAAATATTTCATTTGAACACCTTTTATTTTATGCCTAATTTGATCATATCAATTAAAAAAAAAGAAAATGTTGGAGAATGTAGTAAATATAACTGAATTGAATTACCTGAATGCATTTAGAAATGAGGCAAATGGTGTGATGCCAATTCCTCCAGCTACACAAAGAACCAGTCTATACTGGGTTGTATCTTCCATAGGACTGCTGAATGGACCATCCAGGTTCAATTTGATTTTTCTGCATTTAAAACAAAATCCTTAAACATGTAATCTCATTTCTCTAAATCAGTATTTAACAATTTCCCTGAAAAGGTAATTTATCAATGAATAAAATGATTTTAATGTTTTATAATGCATCTTAGGCCAAAAACAATATTAGAAAACTCATTCCTGCAGATTTTTAAATATCTAAGGGATTACTTGTCTGGAACTTGAAAACCTTTTTTTGTGATATCCTTTATTTGAAGGCAGAAGTAGAAGGCAAACTGTCCCCATGTATCAGATTTATATTTGTCAAAGAATGGGAATGAATTGTTCTATATCAAATTGCAAAAATTCTACCTGGTCCTCTGTCACCTTTAATGAAATCCAATCATAAATGACTTTATTAAAATAAAAGCAAAATCTTGGTCAATAATTCTTGAAACTGAAGAAATAATTTTTTGACAAAAGTTAAAGTAATCTACTGAGGTAAAAAGAGCAAGCAACATTTTGGGATGTCATGCTTCAATTCAGCTAAATCAGTGTAATTATTGTCATTACTCAAGCACAATCAATTTAATGTTCAAATTTTGTATAAACCAAGTTGTAACAAATGGTTCAATGATTAGACTCTTGAAACAGAACTAATACAGACAGCATAAGTTTTGTTGGACAATGTCTGTATAAGACTCTTCAGAGAAGCATATGCTAAGAACTGTTATATGTTTAACTGCTCACAGCTCAATCTAAATGATGTGAATTTTATGCCTAAAACTTTAACTTAATGTTTACATTTGTGTTCTAAATTAAAATACTCAGAAAATTAGTTTCAAAAAGGTTAAGTTATAAGCTTGACAATTTTCTAATTTCTTACTTTGGGCATCTTTCTTCAATCACATATCGATTTTCACATTCCTCTGTGGAATTCCCAAAGAGCAATTTCTGAAGTTTACCTGAAAATATCAAGAAAAATTATTTTTTAAGGAGGTTAGGTTCCATTCTTGAAAACCTAATGCATTTTTTTTTATTTATTTTTCACATAAAACACCTAGTTCTTTTTTCTCTATTTGTTTTCTTAGAAAAGCTAAGAGAATCCAAATTTATAAACATTTGGGCTAAATACATTCTAAAACTCTCCCCATACAAGCAATTTCCTCTATGGACAAAAGGTGTAACTCAGTGGTTCCAAACATGGGGCACAAAGCTAATTTTGAGGATGCAGGATGACTCATTAGTACTGTTATAAAAAATTTTTTTGTTGACTTTTTAAAAACAAATAAAACTAAATTGCTTTAATTCCTTTCTTCATGGTCGAAGCATCTGGCAGTGATCCCTGTGTAACCTGAGATACATTTGCTAATACTTCACTTATTATCACACTTGGCTTTTCAATGGTATCTTCAGCACAACACTTCAAGGCTGTGTGCACTTTAGCCATTTCTACATTGGCCGCTGATGAATTGTGGGAATGCTTTTTACTTCCTTGATAACTGCTCCAAACATGGTCACAACACCAATATTTTATGTTGCTGTCTCTTTTTCTAAATTTATCAGATACAAATAAATGACCTGTGTGTGCAAATTTTTATTTTCCTCTTTGATTAATAATTTCCATTTTTGGTGTGATGGAAAGTTTGAAAATTAAGTACCAGTCAGCAAAATAGGTTGTTTTAACTAATAAATCACTAAGACAAACAGCCAAACTTTCAGAATCTCTATAACTCAAAGCCAATCTAAGAGATGATTCAGTGAAAAAAAGTTTCCTTGGCCAAGAACTGTTAAGCCTTAACCAATTCATTCCAAAAATCTTCAAGATAATTTTCAGCTGTAAACATGGGACATGGATTTTACAAGAAAATGTTGATTTTTTTCTTTTCATGTTTCACAATGGCAATTCATAAACATCTTTGTCCTGATGTGACTTATTTGAATTATAGCACTTTTTTCATTTTTATACTTCCTTTTAAAAGGGGTAAATTTGCAGTGTGCCATGATTTGGCACATGTGAAATTAAGCTATCATGAGACAGCATAAAAGAACAATTAAATCTTCACTGAAAAAAAGTTGTCAAATTCAGTTTCATTAACTAGATCAACAAATCTGGAACAATTCAAGTTCTGCCTTGTAACTGTGTTTGAACAGTCAAATTAACTTAGAATTCAAGAAAACTTCTTCTTTATTGATTACTAGCAGGCTTTGCTGACTCATTATTGCTTTGCAAAATAAAGATATATTCACTACTTGAAATCTTTTAAACAAAAATTTTAAATGAACATTTCATTTATAAATTGGCTTGTTATAGTTAAAGAAAGTTTTACAAATAGATACCAACTTGTTGAAGGCCAAGCAAAATGCAAATTCCAAACACTTTTCTGCACTATATAAGATGATATTCCTAAACAGAACTGTTTTTGATATGAAAATCAAAACAATCCACAAATAAAAGAACAGTAATGAAGGACAGAGTTGCACCTGAGGAAAATTATATTGAGAGGTGCCCAGCCTTGTGGAACAGCTGCCTGAGGCTGCGCCCTCTCATTGCACCAGAGTGAAGGATCATTGCTCGCACTGAGGCCAGCACAACGGATGATTGTGGGGGCTGTGGGCAATTTTTGTTCCTTGCCCAGGCGTACAACACAACTCAAAAAAGACTGTGTCACAACTCATCTTAGTGGAGAGACAGAGTAAATACCTAGTCCATACTCCTGAGAGGCATAAACAATTGGAAACTTACTGGTCATAGAAACCTTAGTCCTATCACATTTTTAACACTGCAAATTTCAAAATTGTTTCTTTACCATGTTCTAGTTGTGCGTTTACAAATGTTTTGCACGTAATGTTATAATTACCAAATCACCTGACCAGTCTCCACACACTCGGATGTGAACAGAAAATACTGGTGACCGCTCAGTTGGACACTGCAAAATAAAATTATCAATCAATCAATACTTCAATCTACAAATTATGTAAATGAAACAAGTAAATAAATGGTGGTAATTAAGACGGGAACCACAAAATTGTCCTCAGCTGTACGTAAGAAAATGGAAACTTACCTTATTTGTCAAAACACAGCTGCATTGCCTATTGCTATAATAGAGAGACAAAAAAACTACCTACTCAGATAAGGTTAGTATTATAGGCAAATATGTTGGTTGGCTGGTTGGTTGGTTAGTTGATTTTGTTTAGTACCATATCAACCTCTATGGGTTATTTAATGCTCAAATCTAAATATATTTTGAACTCAATTTTATGGCTTCAGCTAAATACATTTTGAATGCAATTGTATGCCTTCAATTACAGATAAAATGTATTGGTCATTTTGCTATAAAATTTATTGTTGGTAATTGTTGTGGTGTTCTCCCTCTAAAGAGTCTATGTTGGACTCTTCCACCTACTATAAGATTAGCGGGAGAGAAGGCCTTGGGGGAACAGTTGAATAGATTGAATGCTGGTCAATGGACACACACTCACTAGTCATATAATACTCTTCTGTTGTACTTATGGACAACCAAATGCCAGGAAGCATTTGAGAAAATAAAGGATGTTCTTACATCAGATATGTTCCTGACTCGTTATGATCCAAACCTTGACATCATTGTAGCCAGTGATGCTAGCTCCTACAGCATTGGGGTGTGCATTTTACACAAGTTAAAGGATGGATAGGTAAAGCCAATCGCCCATGTATCTAGAACACTATTACCAGCTGAAAGGGGTTACTCGCAAATAGAAAAGGAAGCATTAGGAATCATTTTTGCAGTGACTAAATTTCATAGATTTATTCATGGAAGGTACTTTTTGTTGCAGATAGACCATCGTCCACTCCTTTGGATCAAAAAAGGGTCTGCCAACACATACTGCTAATAGACTGCAAAGAATGGAAACCATTCTCCTCAATTATAATTACAAAATGGATTCTAGATCAATACCTAAGTATGCTGAACCCCTGGAAGACAGTCATTGCTGCCATAAGAAGAGAAGTCAAAATAAAAAGTACCTTGTGCAATACTGTCAGGAGCTTCCTATAGCAATTGACAAGATAATAGACAAAGCGTCTGATGATGAGTTCATAAAGGAAGTAAAGAACAAACTAAATAATAAAGACAAGAATATCTCAGAAGTTTACTCTGTAACGACATACTAATGTATGGAGACAGAGTAGTAATCAAATCTACACTACAAAAAAGAACATTAAAGGAATTCCATGTTGGCCACCCGGGAACTTCAAGAATGAAGAATGATGAGGAGTTACGTCTACTGGACTAACATGGACAAGGATATGGAAAAGACTGTAATATCATACAAAGGGTGTGCTTTGACTGCTAAAGCACCCCAAATAAAATTCAATCCCTAGCCTAAAACCGACCGTCCTTGGTTGTGGATACACATTGATTTTGCTGGCCGACTTGATGGTTTTTACCACCCTGTAGTAGGTGACAGTTATTGCAAGTGGCCAGAAATATTGAAATGTAAGAAGCCGACTATGGAGGTGACAGTAAAGTTTTTAAACAAAAGCTATTTTCCCGTTTCAAAGTTGTTGACTGTATAGTAACAGACAATGCCACACAGTTCACATCCTGTGAATTTAACGATTTTTGTCAGTCATTCCTGATCGAACATATTACCACATCACCATATTACCCAAGAAGTAATGGACAGGCATAGCGTTTTGTGGACACTTTCAAGAGAGCACTGAGGAAGGCAAGAGGTACTCCCACCGATACGGCTATACAGTAGTTTTTGCAGGTCTATCATGTAACCCCTAATAGCAGTGCTCCATCTGCCAAGACGCCAGCGGAAGTCATGTTTGCCAGAAAAATAAAATTGGCATTTGACAAATTCCTTCTGAGTGAAACGAATGCGGGAAATAGGAATAAAGTGCTTAAAAAGCGCTTTAAGATCGGTGAAAAAGTTTTTTTTTCGTGTATTTAGGAATAATAAAGCTCACTGGGAGATAGAAACAATAGACAGACAAATTGGTAAGATGATTTACATGGTTCAGGGTCTGAAGTTTATACACAAACGTCATGTAAACCAAATTAGAAAACGGTATGAAAGCGTAGTCAACAGGGATCCCATAGAAGATGACACTATGGACGTCATCTTTGACACATTTGAGGTTCCAGTACTGCAATCAGTGCCAGAGCTCAGAAGGACCAAAAGAAAAAGGAAATTTACGGAACCTTTAGAAATTAACCCAAAAAGAAAAAGATATTGAACAACTTTCATTTCATACCATGTCTACAGAAAAAGGAAAAGAATGAGTAAAAAAACCATCTCCTCACTTATGAACTTTGAATTACCAGAAAAGCACAATATGCATTGGATTATTGGAAATTATTAACATTATAATTTACCATTACACTTATCCAACATTTCATTATTTAGGAATAATGAATAGAGACCTTAATAAAAAAGGGACTGTTGTTAACACATAAAATGTTTGTTGTAAAACTAAAAAAATTGTGCACGTAATTCCTGTATATAGCTTTTTCAAAGTGGTTGTTTCTAATTTTTTTTTTTTTGTGAAGAAGGGTTTATTTGGTTTATTTGGTTGAATAAAAAGTATTGTGTGGTAATTATAAAAAAAAAAAAAAAGACTCCATATGGTTTCAGGCTGAAAGTTGGGGGTGTTGTGGTGTCCTCCCTCTAAAGAGTCTATGTTGGACTCTTCCACCTACTATAAGATTAGTAAGAGAGAATGCCTTGGGCAGACAGTTGAATAGATTGAACACTGGGTCAACTGACACACACTCACTAGTCATGTAATACTCTTCTGTTGCACTTACTTACTGTTTAGTATATGATATATCTGCAACACTTGTTATTTCTTTAACCATTTACTTGGTCACAACAGTAATTTTACTATAAAAATGTATTTTCATACTTTCATAGTGTTTTTTTGAACAACAGCAACTGACATGGTTCCACAATCCTCAATACATCCTGATTAGAGACCTAGCTGCCAAATGTAGTTTATCATTATACCCAGGACTAGGCTCTGTTAAATTCCAAGTCAATAGTAAACAGTGATATCTTGTAAGAACATGTTTAATATCCTGTCTTTGTCAACAGTAGTCATTTTGTTTTATCAGTTTGTAGCAGCAAGTTAAATGTGTATACCTTAAAGATTTCATAACTTACACTTCCAATTACATTTGCTTTCATATGAAGAGTTTCTTACGATTTCATCTTAGCTTTATGCAAGTTGATGGAAAAATTTAGATTCCACATTTTTTACTGTTAATGTCAGTTGTTGTTTGTTTAACAGCATATCTACTCTTTATGGGTCATTTAATGCCGAAATTTTATTTTCTAGGGAGTTTTGAAGTAATAAAAATATATGTTATTCTGCTTTCATAATTGCATACATGATAGAGGATACTCAGCTTTTGTGCATATAGATTTTTGTAAGGATAATAATTACTAGAGGTTGTGATATGTGTGTTTTATATTGTAGTTTTGATGAAGTTATATTCTGGAATGCAGTTTAAAAAATTGTAGGATATTATATGTATTAATGTCATGAAAGAGTTCTTTCATGTTGGGTGTTTCGTTGGTTAACTTTATTTAGTAACATATCAAGCTTTCATGGGTCATCCAATGCCAAAATGTAAATAATGTATGCATTTAACTACAGATAATTTTATCTGTAGTTGAATGCATACAATTGTATTCAAAATATATTGCTGGTCATGTTGATTTAAAAATGTATTGTTGCTAATTTTAATATAAATAAGTATTATCACTAATTTTTTATATGTATATATATATATATATATATATATATATATATATATATATATATATATATATATAAAATAATATATTGTTGGTATTTTTTACTATAAAAATGTATTTTTTATACTTTCAAAGTGTTTTTTTGGGCGTTTCACTGTAGCTGGGACCCTAACAAGTACTACCTCCCTGGGTCAGGGTGAACCTGGGAACAACAGCAATTAAGAGGTGGTTCTATGCTCATCAAAACTTCAAATTTCCCAATCAGAGGCCTTGCTGCCAGATATACTTTATCGTTATATGTTAATGTCAGTAGATTGAGTTGGCAAAATAATTTACTAAACTATAAATGCTTCTTATTTTGATTAAATCAGTTAGCCTCAAAACGTTTTAGTGTTTGAATTGGTAAATTTGTATGGAATATATTTCTGTATTAAAATAAAATAATATTATTCATTTTTTTTTTCTGGTTATTTCATCAAAACAATGAGTAAAATCTTCTGGAGATCTTAAAGGTAAATCAAATGCAACACTAGCAGTGGCTGCAAGCAAAATGCTAAAAAATGAGAACAACCCTGAAGGTGACAAAACAGAAATCAGAAACTATACAAAGATGAAATCGAGGGTGGCTAGAAAACTGAAAGAGCTTCTGATGTAGGAAAACGTGATTTACTTGTGAAGATGAGGCTCCTCACTGAGTGGTCTTGGGAGCAGTTACACTTGAAAAACACTACAAAGCAGTGCATTTTCACTTCTGCTTACTTGTTACTTCTTTTAATTGTTATCACAAGAACTGAATGTATTCTCTTACTAATAACTAGCAGTAGAGCCCGGCGTTGCCCGGGGATGTAACAGTAAGAGATAGATCAAATATCGACCATCATAAAGACTGAAAAATAAAATTGACAAAGATTATTGTTTAAGGTTGACGGACACGCATGTCTGAATTAGTTTTTTTTTTTTACGAATTGGTCAAACCCAAATTCAAACAAAAACATTGTTTTCAATCGTTATGAGTCTATCGATTGGTGAATAGAATTTTATTATAAACAATTGTCTTGTAAATAGAATTTTAAAGCATTCTGAATGTAAATAAAGAAAAAAAAAAGTGCAAGACAATAAAAATACTACCTGCCGAAAAAAAAAAAAAAAAATGTTTGTTTTATCGGCTGAAAATGTAAGAAATCCGATCCCATATATAAAGGAACACACACACACACACACACACACACAAAACAACCTGGGTTTTTAACCTAAGTCACTCCACGGAATCGCTAAAACATAGAGCATAGTCTGATGAAAAAAGACGCCAAAGTTTATGAAAACAAAATTTTATTGTCAAAATGCTTATGTTTTTTATGAAGAGGATAGACTAAATTTTTTTTTAATTATTTTTAAAAAATTTTTCCATCTTTTAGAATATTCTAAATTTTGATTTAAAAACCTTGTTTCTCTTTTGTCGCAACAAGGGGTAGTAAATAACATAGATAATTTTTAGTGCGTTTTTTGTATTTACACACATTAATTTGGAAAATCTTGCAAAAATAAAAATAATTGTCAGATGTTAATGAAACTTTCAGAAACTATTCACAGATGATCGAAATTATTATAAATATGTTTTTTTTTTATTAAAGTCATGGCAGAAATATTTTTTTATATTTATTAACACCCCCATAACTAATTTTATGAAAAACTCTAGAAATTCGAGACCATCGGTTTTAGTGATTACAATAGTTAAAAGCACAAGGCTTTGAAGAATGCAAATCATGTTTTTTTTTTTTTGGCCAACGTACCTGAAAATCAGCTGTGAATTGTAACATACAAAACTCAATAAAACAAATATATTATTTAGTTTCAAATGTTTTATTTGTTTTAATTTGTTTTATGAATATGGACAATATTTTCTGAAAGCAAAAAATTTTTCAATGAAAATTGAATTTTTAATACAATTATTTCTTATTTCTTTAATTTTAAAAAGATTTTTTAAAAAATTTTTAAACTGAATTTTAAAAATATTTTAACATTAGTTAAAAGCAACATCAACCTTTCAAAATGTCCGTGTGAGATTGTCATTGTCTAGCGCTTTGAAAATTGTATAATTTGGACCAATCAGATTAGCCACGGTAATTAAGAAATGTAATTTTTGTGTTTATAGTCAGACAGTAATTATCAAGTACGGAAGACCAACCAGAATACAATTTAGTTGCATTATTTGAGTTCAGCATTGTTCTCCGCTGTTAAGCCCTTTACTTTTAAAACACTTATGGAGAAGTTAATTTGAGTTTTCAATTTCAACTGAGAAGGGTACCTACAAGTAACAGTATCATCTTATGAAATTTAACTACTGCTAAACTTTAATTTATATGGTCTTATTTTTATATTAATCTCAGTTATGACATTTTTCCATAAATGAAATATCAAAATTAATAATAAAATGAATGGAAATACAAATAACACAGTAAAATGTAATAAATGTACATAAAATTATAGTATTTTATGTACACTTCTGATAAAATTTCATAAGAAAGGTACCTAAATTAATTAGATACCTTTTTCTTATGAAATTTAATCTCACTATTAACAGTCTTATTTTTTAATTTCTTTATATTTTCCATAAAGCATCGTAAACGTAAAAAGGAAAGCTAAGTACAAAAAAAAATTTAATAAAAAATAAAAAATTAGAGCGCTGAAAGTTTTCCTTAAAAGTAACAAGGTAAATAATTTGTTCACTTAAATAATTTCACTTCCTTCCATCCGTAGAAAGAATTATCCTCCGTAAGTTATCTAAACGTCATGAATGTGCCTTTTCGTCAATCGTCAAAGCGACGCGAAAGGTTATGACCTGCTTTGTTTTATTTTCAAATTACATTTTTTCGGCGAAGAAGCTAAGTTAAGCTTGGTTCAAAATATTTTAAATAAACAGTATAATTTCTGTTTTTATTAAAATCAGTTTTGAAAAATGATAATTGATTTTTAAAAGAATATCAAAGTAAGATTTTAATCTTTTTATCAAATCGAAAAGAATGAGTGAAAATGATTCTGTCCTTTTTTTGACCAAAAAAAAAATATTTTTAACGAAAATTTCAGACGTGCTAGGAACGATTAAAAAATGTAAAAAAAATACCAAAAATACTTTGATCTTTCCTCTTTAATAATAATATAAACATTAGAAGATAAAATTTTGTTTTTAAATCAAGTTCGGCGTCTTTTTTCATCATGCTATGCTCTTTTGTTTACATTTTCGTGGGTGAGTTGTTCCCCTTTCATTCTCACAATGTGTCTTAATCATGTTTTCAAAATGTTTTTCTTAAAAAACAACTGTGCTTTTCCCATTTTCGGCCCCGTTAGAACCACCACAAGGTAATTTTATGTAGTCCTGTGAAGTTTCGTTGAAATCGGCTAAAAAATGTAGGAAATTCGATCCAACATATAAACGTTACAGACACACACACACACACACACACACACACACACACACACACACACACACACACACACACACACAACCTGCGTTTTATAATAAGTAAGATACTTGTGCTTTATTAGTTGTTATACAATGAACCTTTTGTTTTGTTTAAGGAATGGTCTATAGTACTCCTTCCCCTTACTAAACAAAAAATGTTACATCTTGTATTGTTTCCCTTTCTGGTTCAATCTCCAACTAAGGAATGAGATAAGTATATTCATATCTTTGGCAGGTGGTGTACTGATGTGACCCAATCCATCAACTGAGTCTAATGTAAATGAGTAAGCATACATGTGTTATAAATGAAATTAATCACTTTAAAATCTATTAATAGATATTTTCATTCATTGCATAGAATGTTGCCTAATTTTTAGTCAGTCTTTAAGATTTTTTTCTTATCTCTACTATGATCGCAAGGTTTTAAGAGCTACAAACTGACATAATTTGCATAATGAAATTGTCAACTTCTACCAAAATTGGAGTTTGCTCTGTTGGAAAATGGACTTGTGCCCAAAAGCATATGGCCCACAAATTCTAATAACTGATTTTTAAAGGCAACAGAAAAGAATAGGGAATTTCTTTTACTTCTCCAATGACCACTGCCTTTTGTCTTAAATGAGACAAATTCATTTTCAGTAGACATTTTATCCAGCATATAACATTCAAATAGCTTTAAAATGTTCAATTTTATTATATTTACAGGAGTTTACAAATGGTACAGTAACAAGAGATCAAATTCCTATTGAATGTATTCCTGGGGATCACTAGCTAACAATCTAGTCTCAAATACTGTGACAATAAAATTCAATTCTCATTGGGTGTTTCAAATTTGTAGCCTTGCAACATATTATTCTCAACTTTGAATAATCCATTTTTTAAGCAAGTTACTATTTTTTTAGACTAAGGTTACCTACTTTATGAAAAGTTTCTGTTATATTCCAATGATAAAATAAAAGCTACAATATTAAATTCTAATGACATATAAATGAAATTTCTGTAAATTATTTAAAACTTCAATTTAAAAAATAACAAAAAAACTTGACTTTTCCCTTTTGGTGTTCACTATTATGTAGAAATACAATTTTAATCTTAAAGACTCTTTAGGCAAACTTCATTCACCAAGGAAAGCTTTTGTCCTGCCATTGCAATGGACACTAACAATCAAACAAGAGTATATTTAAATTTCATGTTTCATATTTGTGTTGTCACATCCTGCTACAGCAACAAAAACAAGATTATCTTCAAATCGAGGCTACTGTAGTTTGCATTTGAGGGGACACCATATATAGTAGAAGGAGAAGTAATACTTATGAATAATGTAGAATGCTAAAGGTTAAAATCCTATGAACCATATTTGTCTGATATTTTTTCATTTATTAGTGCGGATGCTGCTGACTCACTCATGCACACAAACCTTGATAGCAAGAATACTTGATACAAAATGACCAATGACAGTTATCTTCTGTTCAAGGTTTTTTTTTTTGTTTTTTTTTTATTTTTGACTAATCAATACTAAAATATGTCTCCTTGTGAATCTATGCATGGATCATGCCACTAAAGTCATTAAGGCTTATGGTCAAATCAGGTTGAACACTGGTTCCCGTATGATCACCACTTAAACAATGTTGAGTTTGGTCAGTTCTGACATGGGTGACCACTTGGAATAAGCATGTGCTGTAAGCTTGGATATGCAGTTGGTGTAATGGCTAATAGCTTGGAATTGTTAATTGTAGAGCCAAGTTCCAATTCCTGTTGAGTTCATTATATTCACTTATGTGCAAATACTGTTGGGAAAAATATGAAATCACCTATTCTCTCCATGAGCTGTGGGTTAATTACTAAGAGTTCTATCGCTGAACCATTATTATCTCCAAAAACAAAATTCTTACAATCTAAAAATAACTACAAGTACAGAATTTCAAATGTAAATAAAATTCCAACATTATAGGGCTGAAATGCTTGATAGCAGGAACCAAATTCAATTACAAAATCAAAATGTAATAGTTGTCAAAAAATGGTTAAATCAATGAAAAGTGTTCAATATGAATTAAAAAAAGAAAATGTAGAGCAATTTAAGATATAAAATTTATGAGAAAATCAACCTTTCTGCTACTAGTTTCACCAATTTGGTATCCTCAGGAAATAAGTTGAATTTTCTATCCCAGGACACTCTTTTATATAATATATATATATATATATATATATATATATATATATATATATATATATATATACATACATACATACATACACAAGTATCATCCCTCACTGGTAGCATGACTCGGTGTTTCATGCATAATGCGATCTTCAGATGATGAGTATAGATCACATTGTATATGAAAATCCAAGTTGTGCTACTGGTGAGAGATAATATGTACATTTATATTTAATGGCTCTGTTATATTACATTGAGCACTATTTTATTAACTAGCACTATATGTGTGATATATTATATATATATATATATATATATATATAAAACATGCCACTGATGAAGAGGAGAATGTAATGGTAATATAGAAAGCCTAACATTAAAACTCGGAATCTTTTTTTCTATAAGACTTATCTTTAATTCTAAATAAAAGACTGATTCCAACATTAAATTCTCCGTTTTTTAATGAACCACTGCAAACATGAGCTTCAAACTATGATGATGATTAAATCTTCAGTCACAACAAAATGCCAATTCTGAACATTAACTTCAAACTAACCCAAAGCATACTATGATTATGCTTACCACCTGAAAAGTACCACAAACAAACTGAAGAACTCTGTCTTGTGATCAACACTTAAGTCATTTGCATGGGTGGTAGAGAGACACTACCAAATACTTGTCTGCTATTTCCATTGCAATAAACACATGCTAATTGCAGCCATTTTTCCTTGCTATAAAAATCAACCAACCTAACCTTTTAATGAAGGAGCATAAAAGTATATATACTTCAGATTAAATTTATAAAAAGCTTTTTTTATTTCTAGATATATGCAATTTTTTTCCCCAAATGCTAAGCTGAAATTATTCCTATTTTGATATTTACAAATCTGAGTTTTTTTTTTATTTCTCTTTTTAAACAAAATCTACAATGTTTACTCATTGTCCCTAACAGATATAAATTGTTATTAAACTCTGGGTCAGTTCATTCTTTCTCTAACATAAAATAAAGAAACTGACCCAAAGACTTGACTGTAGCAGTTAAGTAACATTTTCCAATATGAATAGTAATTTAATCTTCCTGTAACTAATTCCACAGTGGGTTTGGCTAAATTTCCTTCTCTTCTCTGAATCTGTTTGTGGGAATTATTTGCATTACTTTTTATCCCAGTATTACTTATAGAATTTCTTATGTGCATTGGACCCTTGTGATAGCAGATGTGAAACTTTTAAAGTTTCAGAAAAGTATTTAGCCATGAGTGTGAGCCATAAATGCTGTCTACCAACTTAATCTTATATCGTTATGCTTTCACTGAAATCAGTTACCTTTCATCTGAAACATTACAGTTCATAAGTTCCTTGGATGGACCTATAATAGTCTGTATGCAATTTGAAACTTAAAACATCCTGTTCCACATTTTTCTAACAGGGGCAACAGGACAACTCAGTGCAGTATGCTACAGTTAGGCTCAACTGATGATATATATTTTCTTAGGTAATATGTAGCCATGACAAAAGTATAGGTCACACTTCAGCCACTCTAATTCACACTAGGATATCTTTTATGTATCATAGCTCCTCACAACCTGCTGTTCTTTGTGGTTCTAGCCAACATTTGACTCTTTACCATCCATCTATTCACACAAACACATTAGATTGTTTACAATAACTTAGTTTTAGCAAGGGTTGACATGTGGCTAGATGTAACTGTAAGTTCTATGCTAACAGTTTCTTTTCTAGCACTTCTCGCTTATGGAACTCCCTTCTGGCTCCATGCTTTCCAGCCAACTTAATCTACAAAACTTTAAATGCAATGTCAAGTGCTATGTGCTGTCCTCCCGATTATTCTTTTCTCTTCCTGCTCATTATCTGTTCCGAATTCTTCCAAATCCAGTAACCCCTTGTGTCTTAGTGGCTTTACTGCTTTGCATGGGGTGAAATCAAATTTAAATAAAAAATGTCATTAAATCAGACAATTTAGTTTTTGTCTCTCATTCTGACAACTTACACTCATCTTTCTTGGGCCCAAAAGAACTGGATAATCTCTGGTGAGATCTCACCCATAGTTGTGGAAACTTATTATTTTGTTTATGAACATAGTATCTGTACCAAATGTTTAAGCATCTTTGTAAAATTTCAGGTGGCTAGGTTTTCAATTAAGTTGTCCTTCTCCCAGTTTGCCTTGCTATTTAATCCCTATCCAGTGGGAGAAAAGATCTTGATTCTTAACTTTCCTAAGAATATTTACACAAAAGTGAGCAATAAACAAACACACCCAGAATAATTGTGAGGAATTTAGTTTCAGAATATATATGGTTATGGGGTCTATCTCCAAAACCCTAGGTGGAGTTCGATAAAAAACAGACAGACAGACAGAGGCTACAACTTTATATATATATAGAGAATACAAAATACTAATAAAGAATTCTTAATTGAAAAACAAAAAAATTAAAAATGTCAACTTACCAATGTTAAGGAAAATGGATGCCACTCAAAAGCAGAAATGGCAGGGAATTGTAGTAATATGAACTGAAAGCAAAAAAGAAAAATGCTTAAAGTTTGCTTGTTTGCAAAAGAAAGTAAATACTTGAAAAAACGCTTTCACTTTTACAGATTATCAAAGAATATCACAAAAATGCAAAAGCAGAACTATCAAACATAATTGTTGGCCCACTTTTCTGGTTTATATCATTTACTTGGTTTTATAAACAATCTTTGGTCTTGTTCAGAGAAAGTCAAGAGAAATACAGTAAATTTCAGTTGAAAGGGAAGAAAAAGCATATTTCAAAAATAAATTGAAGATTCAAATCTACCATTTCATTTTCAAAATGGAATAATCCTGAACCAAAATAAAAAAATTAAAAAATATTGAAAAACATTGAAATGGATTGACAATAGAGATTGTTATGCAAATTAGTAAATGGCAAGATTGGTTCATATGAAGAGAGCCAGATCTGTGTGGTTTTTCTGAATTGTGAAGTGTTGAAGAAGGGATGAAATTGCACTCCAAGTTAAACTTGTTAATCTTAGCAAGGTTAGTGATCATAACATTTGACCTCAGACTTTATTTGCAAGATTCCCATTTATATTTTTCCCTTTTTTATCTTGTAGAGATTAACTTTTCTTGTATCCCTCTTCCAGTTTTTCACTTGTTTTGGGAGGAAATCTTTTCTCTCCATATGGTTAGGATGTTTAACATAGTAACCCCTTTTTTGTTTACTTTATTTAAAATTTGGATATTTTTGTCTGCTTCCAAACAATTTTTTTTAAGTTGGTCCATTGAGGAAATGTTATTTTTTTGAATGATGAAAGGCATGAATATATAACTGAGAATAAGTTAAAATATTGAAGACCCAGACATTTCACCATTCTGGTGACTCTGACACTTCATTATTTGACAGATAAATAAAAATTCAAGTATAAAACTGTCACTTGAATATTAGTATATTTTTATAAGCCTTCACAGGGGAAAACATCTTGTCTGACCAATGAAAACTTTGTCTGCAGCACCTTGCATCTCTTCCTAGATGAAAATTTCTGATTTCTTATAAATGGTACATACTGATTTAATGATTTTTTTTAATATATGTAAATTTACCTACCTGTCCTGGATCTGCTTTAAAGCCATCTTTAATCATTTTTAGTTCTATAACATTATCTGCATGGCAGACGCTTCCAACGATCTGGGCAGAGTTTGATCTCCGTATCATTCTGTACATAACATCACCCAGATAAATAATCAGTGGTACACTCACCCAAACATAAGACTGAAGAACAAAAAGAAACATATTAGGACAGATCAAGATGGCTGAATATCTTTTCTTTTTAGAAAATGCATCAGTAATAAGTTTTTAAAGGTAAAGCTAAACAAATAAACAAATTCTTGCGATCAAGACATCATTTAGTGGATGACTTTGGATAACAAGGAGCGTTTTGTGGATATTTTACTGTTAGAATGGTTTTATAAAACATGTTTCTTAAATCTTTCATAAAAAAATTATTGTTTTTTTTAATGTACAAAGTATTAAACATTAGTCCTGGGTATCACGATAAACTACATCCAGCAGCAAGGACTCTGATCAGGTTTAGAGGAGCATGGAATCACCTCTTAATTGCTTTTGTCCCCAGGTTCACCCTGACCGAGAGTGGTAGCACTTGTTAGGGTCCCAGCTATGGGTAAATAGTGAACTCACAAACAAAAACAAAATTATGAAAGTACAAAAATTATAGTAATTTATAGTAAAAATACCAGCAACACATTTTTATATAAAAAAATTACCAAAAGTACCTATTTATACCAAAATGACCAACAATATATTTTATCTGTAGTTGAAGTCATAAGATTGTGTTCCAAATGTTTAGATTTCAGCATTAAATATCACATAGTAGTTGATGTGCCATTAAACAAAATCATACCATTAAATGCAAAAATCATACCATTTAACTTCAGATGATTTTTTTCTGAGCTTTCTCAACATTAATAAACTCAATCTGCATAAATGTTGAGACCCATTTAATATAAGTATTTTATCTACAAAATGCACAATGGCAATTGTGTATAAAATAAACATAGTTTAGTAACTTTTATTTTATTAGTTAGTTTTTGCATACTATTTTTTGTATTGATTACTGACAGTTGGCATTAATTGTTAGTTTTGAATTCAATTGTCCTTCTCCTAGACTGGTTCCAACTAGAGCTAGAGAACTCAGTCTGCCCTGCTGTTTAACCCATAGCTGGAGGAAGAAGAGATGGATGCATATATTTCTGAAGGGTACATATGCAAATGTAATGTACTTAATTGGAATTCAAACTCAACCCTGATTTCTCAGGTTCTGGAATAACTATCAGGACAACAAATTCAATCAAACCAAGCCTCTGGGAATGGCACTCAGACTACAGACAGATAAGGAGGTAGTTTGAGCTAGACATTGTATAGAACACATGCCAGCCACCAAAATGAAGGACCACCATTGTGCATACCATGTGAGGAAACATACACAATTATGCATGTATTGATAATCTGTAATGAATTCCATCAAACACGCACCAAGTACTGCAGAACCTAAAGGATTTGTTTGAAAATAATGAGCCAAGTGAGATTTTTTTTATATAAGCTGTATCTGGAAAATAAGTGTTATATACATTATTCCCAAAATTGTTAATATTAATTTGGAAAAGAATTTTTCTTATACAATTCAAAAATGTTTTGGCTTTAAATAACCCCCAAATTGTTAATAAGCTGTAAAACAAATCAATGCCCTGTCAGCTTGGGTTGTAGAATACACTAACTGCACCTCAGCAGAGGGGTAAACCCATCCCTAATGAGGCCAGCTGTTTGCCCTGGGTTGTGACCCATAGTGGCTGGTGATGGAAAACTGGAAGATGAGCAGTTCATGACCTAGGTGTATAAGTGGTCATATGACAGGCAAGACTCCTCTTTGGTCCTTACTTGGGCTAGACAGAGAGGGCTCGGTCCGATCAATCAGCTGGTCATGTCAAGCCCTAGTACCTATGTAATCAAGCCCAACAAAATGATTACATAAGGGTCAAATACACAACCACACAATTATTATTTTTAAAAGTGCTAGAAGGTAGTGGTTGAAGGTCAATCAAGTTGGAGAAAAAGTAACTGGCCACTGTTTCAAATTAAGATGTCAGATTTTTTGGGTATTGAAGCTGAAAATTAAGAAGGGCTCAAAGTATATGCTCAGTGAGAACATACTGGTAGATGTATCCCCATCTCAACCAAGGCAAAGTAATTTAACCTCCTTGGACTCTGTGGTGAGTGGTGGAACACAAGCCTAATGAAAAAAAATCAAATGGCAAATATCAATAAAAAAAATAAACCAAAAGAAATCTCTTTGATTCAGAAATAGAAACTAGAACAGATTTCTTAAGATTTATAGTGATCGAATCTCTGGAGTAAACTCCTCTGGCCAATTTGTCAACATTTTTTATTGTAAAAGTAATTACGAGCAGAGCAACTACATGAAAAGTAAAAAAAAATGAGAAGTAGCAATTAACATGTTGACTTCAATAATAAAACAAACACTGATAACATTAAAAATGAAGGCTTTCCATAATTTAAAGTATAAAGTGCATCCACATCAAAGACTGAACACATCAAAGACAGTTATTAGAAATAGGGAGTTGTTCCTGGCTATGCCAGAAGCAATAGATGCAGCCTTGGGAAAGCAAGGAGTTACTAACTGTATAAGGATAAGTATAAAAAGGGGAAATCAAAAAATCCTAACACATACATATATCTTAACATTTAATAAACCCTCAATCCCAAAGGAAATAAAAATTGGTTTTATGATTGAGAGGGTCTAACAATACATCTCCAATCCCTTGAGGCATTTCAAGTGTCAGTTGTATAGGCACCACAAGGAGAGTTGCAGAATCCACCAATATGTAAAAAATGTGGTCAAAAGACCCAGATCATACAGAGGAAGATCTCATGATATCCAATTGTCAATAGAACCATCCAGCCTTTGTGAAATCCCCATATTATAAGAAAGGTAATGAAGCATAGAAGTGATGTAACTTTTTGCAGAAGCAAGGAAAATATTTGATTCCTCTATGAAAGGCCATACATATGCAAATGTAGTTCAGAAAACAAACCCAATTAATAGTAATAATAACAACAAATAGATAAATATACAGCACTCATCAAGAAGTTGATGCAGTGAGGACCAAATGACTGACCAAAATTCCAGGAACAAAAAAGAACATGCACAGCTAAAAGCTGCCAAACAAAAATAGTAAGTAAATTGCAAGAGTCCATTTCAAACCCATATGATGTGGTTCAGGGATTGCCTGTACAAAAACAGAAAATCTCCACCCGAAGAAACACTAGTAGACAAAAATCACAAAGATCACTAATCCTTCCACCAAATCTCAAAAATACACCTCTCTGGAAAGTCCCCCACCAAAAAAAAATATGACTAACCAACAAAAAAATTTGAAGTACTAGAGAGGATGGATGATACACCACCAAAAAACTTTCAAACAAAAACAAAAACATTAAAAACGTGTAAAAACCAAATAAAAATACAAACATTGAATATAAAATACTACAATGGACTAAATGAATTTCTCATGCTAATAACAACATTGGATGCTGCAGTTATTTTTATCAAGAAAAGATAATGTTAATATTAAAAACTACCGAGAATACAGTCATATTCAACAGCACTAGGCAACGGGATCTGGAAAGTAACCATCTTAAAAAATGATGTATCCTGGAACAAAATTGCAGGCAACTGCCATGAGAGCTATTTTACAGAGAACAGTCAATTTATGCTCACTGTATATCCCACCACAGGACCAGATAGAACAAGACATGATGGAAGATCTGATAAAACAATTACGCAAATCATTCATTCTCTTAGCGGATTTTAATAGCCACAATACCATCTGGGGGAGACAAGAAAACAAACAGAAAAGGGAAAATTATGAAAAAAATTCAGTATGGATAATGAGTTATATCTGCTCAACCAGGGAAGAGATAGACACATCAATCAAATGAATGGTAGCCTATCAGCAACTGACCTAGCCCTGTGTAATCCAGCAATTTACATGGACTTTACCTGGAGTGTTTACAATGATACAGGCAGTAGCGATTATTTTCCCCATCATCCTGAGGAACAGTGAGGAGATCAATGAGTAACCACTTGGATGGAGGCTAAGTAAAGCCAACTGGGAAAAATTTAGGAATTTATGTCAAAGCAAATTAACTCAAAATAATATAGAAATGGCAAAAACTTTCACAGAAGCCTTAACAGCCATAGCAAAAGAATGCATCCCCAAAAACTCTACACCAGGCAGAAGAAACAGAGCCTGGTTTAATGATTGGTGTAAAGAGATAATAAGATTCTATAGCAGCACTACAAAAATTGCTGGTAAAAATGTGTTAGCAAACTAAATTCTGCTACAAATCCAAAAACAGTTTGGGAAATTATGAGAAAAATACCTGGAAAACATTAATTTATACCAGTAAAAAATCTCTCAATAAATAATAGCAAGATACCAGAAAAAAGACTATAACAAATATATTTGCTAAAACATTCTCAAAATATTTTAAAAAATGGAAACAAAAATCCTAATCTACAAAACAAAATGCAGAAAAATACAAATTAAAATTCAAAACAAAAATCCTGGAAGATTACAACAACTGATTCTCTCAGACAGAACTAAAAGACTCCATTAAAAGTTTGCATAATTCAGCTATAGGGCAAGTTCCTAGAAGAATGGCAGTAAACAATTGTTCTACCAATTCCTAAACCAGAAAAAGACAGTTCAGACCCTGGAAATTATAGATTGATTTCTCTTATAAGCTATTTATGTAAAACTTTGGAGAGAATGGTCAATGATAGCTTAGTTTGGTACTTGGAATCCACCAAATTAATGACTAACTTATAATGTGGATCTTGCAAAAAACAGGGAGTACAATTGACCACCTGGTTTGCTTGGAAAGTTTTATAAGAGAAGCATTTTTAAGAAAAGAGCATATGGCTATTGTATTCTTTGACTTTAAAAAGGCATACAAAATTACCTGGAAATATGAGATCCTGCAAGATCTACAGGACCTTAGTAGGTAGGCTACCAGAATTCATTAAGAAATTTCTTTCAAATAGAACCCTTCATGTCTGCATTGGATCTATTCTCTCTGATCCCAAAAACCCAAGAATAAGTAGTACCATGGGGTCGTATATTGTTAGTCACTCTGTTCAGTATTAAAATAAATAACATTTCAAAAGAACTCACTCATGCTATCAATGGATTTTGTACATAGATGACTTTTCCTGTACATTACCAATCCAAAAATAGGCATACCATAGAAAAGAATCTGCAGCAATGCATAAATAAGATCAACAGATAGGCAATAAATATCCAAAACATAATGCATGTATTTTTGTAATAAAAAGAAACTGCATAATGATCTAACATTGCAACTCAAATGGACAGAAATCCCCAGTACAAGTTCTTGGGAATAATTCTCAACAAGAAACTAACATTCATACCACATCTAAAATATCTGTGAAAAAAATATAATAAAACATTACAACTTTTGAGAATGGTGGCCCACAAAAATTGGGAAGAAGACCAGTAAAAAGCTGCTCAAATTATACAGAACATTAATTCGATCCAAGCTGGACAATGGAAATGGCATATACCAATCAGCAAGGAAATCAAGACAAAATTTTCAATCCAACCTTCCATTAAGGTTTGAAATGAGCACTTGAATCATTTACAACATCTGTAAAAATTGTGTATGAAGAAGCAAACAAACCACCACCAAAACTTAGATGGGACAAACTTCCACTTCAAATCTTCAATGTTACATTCAATTCAAAAGAGATGGTCCGACAATGAAAATAACAAGCCTCATACAACCAAACTGGTTCAGGGTAATGTTGGCTCAGCTGCACAAAGGTCACATATACCTCAGTCATACTTGCTGAAGAACCAACATGTACACATTTTAGCTGAATGTACTCACTTAACACTGTGTCTTTGTGGAGCAACAAATTTTGTGCATACGAATCTCCACCAAAAAACTGACACTGTCCTTCTTTCAATACACTTTTGCACCTTGAGGCCTACCAAGAGCCCGCCATCTGTAATAAGATGAGTGTACTTCTTAGTTATCTACATTGATTTTAATTTTGGGAGTGACTTCCAAATAGAGGGTGACCCCCAGTAGCTACCCCAGTCTCATCCTTCTTGTTTCAGCAGTATTCCTGTTTAGAGTATCTACTTTTTCTCTGATCATAATTTGGGAATTATTTGCCTCTTGTGCCTTTAACACTTCAAAGGAGTAGTTGGCTTGAAGATCTCTTTCACTGCCTTTTCCTTTGTCCTTTTTGGATGAAGTGTTATATGGAGTCAAGATGAAAAAAAAAGTTGTTGAGGAAGCAGGCATGCTTAAAAGGAATCTTGACTCCATATAACCCATCTCTTGTCCAGAAGATCTTTTTGATGGACTCACAGATCTGTTTGATGGATTCATTGGCTAGCTTGTGCAAAAAATTACATTTCTGGCAAGGACAAACAGTTTTTAAAAACAGAAAAAAAGAAAGGAAACAAGGAAAAACAGGAGTTCAAAACAAACAAAAAGTAAGTATAACAAAAAAATGACAAAAAGACAAAAACAAAAGTAATGCAAATAAATGAAAGTTCTGCATCAAAAAGTCAAATTAAACTGCCTTGAAGTTAAAAGTCCACTTGTCTGTATTCTTTCTGCATATGAACACTATTTTCTCTTTAGTGAACTTTTTCATTTGTTACCGTCTTATATTTACATTGCTTTCCATTGTCTTGTCTTGTATTATTTTCCCTGTTATTCTTCTTATTGAGAATTTTATCAATTCCTTTTAAGCATGCCTGCTTCCTCAACAACTTTTTTTTTCATCTTGACTCCATATAACACTTCCAGTTTATATTTCATTAAATATTTAGCTGATAAAATTTGGGCTATTTCAGTTTTGTTTCCTTTACCAAACCTATACATTAAGAATCAGGTAGGTTTTAATTGGATAAGAGGACAAAAAATATTCCATATTCAAAAACAAAACTAAGCAACTTGTTTCAATACCTACTTACCTCACAACCAATTTCTCCAAATTTTGGCTCTTCATCACAGCTATAAGATTTAGGGGAATGGTAGAATTCTGGCTCTGGCCAAGGAAAGGACAAGTTTTGAAAATTACAGCCTGGTGTGTGGTGAACAATATTCAGCTGTTTCCTTAATGGGCCTCTGCAAATAGATTAATTTTCACATTTAGTAAGTGAAAATCTTTTAAGGTTTAAAATGAACTACCAATATTGAACATTCAAACAAGACATTCAAACTATGTTCTGAAATTATCATGATGTCCAATTCTGCATGTTATATGACAAAAACAGAAAGTACTTACTGAAAGTGTTCTTCAAGCTTAAAAGTTATTGATTAAATTTAAATATTTCTTCACTAATCATTAAGTCTGTTACTTACCGGAATGCATGCACCAGGAGCAAAATATACATTAGTGCAACCAGTTTGTGACTGTACCAAAATAAGTTGTAATTATTTTCTCTGTAAAAAAAATTCAATAACATTAGCATTAATCTACAACTTTGAAATGACTTTTATTCTATAAAAGCTTTAGCATTTTCTATAGCTTTAAAGACACAGATTAAATGATATATTAATACATAGGTCTGTCTGAAAAGTAAACAGGCCTTATCTGTTCTTTGATATGAGCACCATCTGCAGTGAATTCTTGCAACAGAGCCAAGACAATCAATCAGCAAGTCTATAAAGAGATTCTGCAGTGTTTGCTTTACTCAGTGTGTGAGAAGAGATGAGAGTTGTAGCAGGACAAATCAGGGCTGCTTCACCACAACAATGCACCTGCTCACAATGCCCTGAGCATCCGGTAGTTCCTGTCCACGAAGAATATAGCTGTACTAGAAAAACCTCCCTAGTCATCTGATCTTGCTCTATCAGACTTTTTTCTTTTCCTCAAGCTCAAGGGAATCATCAAGAGGCTTGTTTTGAAGGTGTGGCGGCCATCAAGAGAGCTGTAACAGGGAGCAGAGTGGCATCCAAGAAGAATCCTTCCAGTATTGCATAGAAGTGTGGCAGAGAAGGATGGAAAAGTGCATTAGACTATTTGACTTGTCATTTGAAATTGAAATGATTATTTGTGACACCAGTCCCATTACTTTTCAGACAGACCTTGTAATATATACAAATATATTAAATCAAGAAGGAAAGAAAAGCAACAATATTTAATGTTGAATCAAAAAATTATTTTAAAAAATGGTTCATCAGCTATTGTTCCTCAATCTTTTTAGCTCCACTGAGGAAAAAGGTTAATAAATTTGTGCACAAGTAAAATATAATATATAATCAGGGAAAAGAATGACCAGAGATGATCAGCAATACTAATCATATAACACTGAAACTTAATAACCAGTCCTTCTGCTTACAGAGAGAGGGCTACTTAAACTTCATATACAGAGTCTCAAGAACTTTCAAATGGTAATCTGAATTTGCTCTGCTGACAATTAAGGAAAAACAAAGCACAAATATGCAGTTGCAGACTTGGATGCATTGACAAACATTCAAATTTTCAGATTGTCCTCTTTACCAGCTATTATTCCAAACTCTGATTAGTTTTGCCTACATATTCAGCATCTTCACTGATATTACCAAATCAACATAGGGGGAAGAACAACTTTACTGATAGATTTTAACATAGGTTTGGAAGCAAGAACAAACTGACAATGATCAGAAAACTACCAAAGTTGTTCACTTTGAGAGATTTGCCTAGCATCTGGCATTTTATTTTCTCAGTATCTTTACAAGTTAGACCTTTTCCCATTGCTTTACCAAGTAGTCATTCTAAGACATGAATAAAATTATTGCTTTATATACTTAGTTGTTAAGTGAATTTAAAATCAGAATGGAAATACTTCTGTAATGCAAATGATTTTAGGACCATGCAATATTTTGCAAATTCCTGAAGTTAAATGCATAAATGTTGTGCTTAATATATTTTACCTGTTATACTTGATGCTGCTGGTCACTACCAAACATAAGATAATCATCATCATCAAACCAGTGGCCCCAGGAACTGGAATGAAGAAAATGCAAGAAATTTCTGCAAATTGTTCAGAATCATTTGGAATGCATAAATTCAGATTTCAAATTAAGAATAAAGCAAACTAACAAAAAAAAACATAAAAAAACTGGAAACAACATCAATAATACCCATGAAAAAAAACTAACAATAAATCAAACTCTAGAATTTTGGAGACGATCTCAAATCTGTATCAGTCACACAGCAGAAAGTAAGGAAGAAGAAATCAAATCTTTCTACTCCATGCTAGACAATGCCAAGGCTCATTGCAAATCACAAGAAGTCATAATTATCATGGGAGACCTGGATGCCAAAATAAGCAGGGAGAGGAAAAGGGAGATAGCTGGCAAATTCGGACTAGAAACCCACAACAAACATGGATAAAAATGATCAATAATTTATTGGCATTTTTATACCTTTCATTGTGTAGCCTGGTCTATTGATGAAAACTTATTATCTATGCTGAATTAAACATTAAATTTCTTCTTACTTAATGAAAAAGAATTCATGGTTTAATTTAAATCTAAGAAATTCTTTTTCTTTTCTTACTCTGGCTACAATAAAAAACAGCTTTCCAAATTAAATAATTGGTTAAAAACAAACCTATTGAAAAAAAATTGAAACTCACCAATCTAAAATGCTAAATGACATTTGGCTAGTCTATGATTTTCTTACCTGTTCCTAAAACAATCCAAATAGGATCCTGAAAAATAAAAATTAGAAACTTAAATATATATTTATCTGTAAGAAGTGTAAAAAAAATTAATACAAATGTACAAGGGTCATCCTGACATATCAAACAATTTTACAAAATTTTGGTGGCTACTATTTGAAGCTGTAAATAATTTCCAGTTTTAAGACTTTGTTACCCAAATGTTTTCATTAGAATTAGCTTGATTAGTCATGGAAACAAATACATTGAAGTCCTAGGTTCACTCAAATGTTACCAATTTGTAAAATTAAAATCAATCTTCAATCCTAAATGACAAATGCATATAATATAAAAATATGCTCTAAATCAATTTGAATAGATAATTACATAAATTGGTCCAAAAATAAATTTAGGTAATTTTTACTTCTCATAATTCTAACTTGACAAAACTGTTCCACAAAATTTAGCAGATTTTATACTATGACCAAACCCATCTGTTAATGTCATGGTATTCAATAAAAGTCTACCCTGTGAAGCAGAAGTATTCTCTATATCTTCAGTTAAATATGTCCATTTTTAGATTTTTATAGATGAACGTAAAGCAGATGTGCCTACCAAACAGCAACTGATGTTTGCTTTGAGTTATGGAGCTTTCATTACTGCAATGACATTTCATCAGTAAATTTGCAATTTCATTTCCTAGTCATAAAAGTACCTAAGATGGTGTTACTAGTAATTTAAAAAAAATGTCTATGAATAACTTTTTGGAGCTTGAACCATCTGGGTCAAAGTTCATTTTCCTTTTCTTATCTGGAGGAAAGAGTTTTGAAATCATATTACAATCTCCTTAGTCATATTTTCTATAGAATTGCAATATGGATTTCTTATGTACAGTATGAGGCAAAAGTCGCACACAATATATGTTAATGAATAGGTCAAAGAGGTCCTGCTGAGTGGTGACTGAGGTCACCAGACTTCACACCCTAGAGTTTTTTCTGTTGAGCCATTTGAAATCAGTTGTTTATCAGATGCACCCCCAAAATATTAAGGAACTTAAAGAAAGAATTCAATATGAATGCCGTAAAATGATAGAGGAAACTCTCCAAAATGTTAATGAATCATACAAGTACAAAATTGAAATGTGTTCTGAAAAAGCAGGATGAAATTTTGAACAGCACATAGAACGATTAAATAACTAATAAATAAAATTTTTCCCATGTAATTCTACTTTTATTAAATTATACCCATGTTGCATGACTTTTGCCTTACCCTGTATATGAAAATGACACTATTTCAAAGTTGTAAGTAATTGTGCTTAACAAAATTATTATCCCTGAAAATGGTTGCAGATTTTACTTTGACTAATCCTCCAGAAATTCTTCCACGAAACTGTATTTAAAACTTTTACAAGTCCCACTACAAATGTTAATGGAATCCATTAATTATCATAGACAAATGTTTGGAACTTGTTATATTCCGTGTTAATAGGTATATATACTTGAACATCACAGTGGATAAATAAGTAAAGGTTTATTGTAAAAACCAGTACAATAAGAATAAAGGTAACAGTTATGCACAAGGTCGTCACAAGTCAATCCAGTAGTGAGTGCTACTATTGGAAGGTCAGTAGTTCTTGTGTAAGTCTGAGTCAAACTCAACAGATCCCAACTAGACTCATGTAGGCTGTTGCCTTACAGATACTTATAGGTAGTTACTACCTATAGTGTAGTCACTCATGGGAGTGACAGGTTATTCCATTACATCACCTCTCCCCAAGCTGAAATTTTCCTCTAGAAAATTTAGCTTTCTAATATTTTCTCTTTTTCAGGTTTGGACTTAACCACACTGTGGGTTTTCTTTACCTTTTAGTCTTTTGAGGTGAATAATATCTCAATCCTATGCACAAAGCTGGTGTAGGAGATGTATCTGGTATGTTAGTGGGTGGTGTTTCAAACGTGTCGTACAGGACATCCATCAGAATTTCTTCATTCTGTTGAACGATTTCAGAGTATCTTGGTCTAAACTGGTTTATGTGCCTTTTGCATACATATCTTTTTCCTTTCACCGTATAGATTACTCTTCCAATTCTATTTGAAATAATTCCATCTTCCCAAAAACATTTTCCACCTCGGTAGTTCCTGAAGAAAACTTTATCACCAGGCATATACTTCTTTGCACAGAAATTCTCTTTGTTATGCATTTTCTTTTTTGGTCAGTTTGTAGTGTAAACACTCTACCATGAAGGAAACAATGGAATTTTTTAACTGTGAAAATGATTGCTAAGCTTTCCTTTTCGATCTGACTGTAATTCTTTTCTGCTGGCAAAAGAGTCCTTGAAGTGTGTGCAATTGGTTTTGTTGAAACATCTTCATATTTGTGAAGTAGAACTGCTCCAATTCCATACTCACTAGCCTCAGAAGCAATAACTATTTCTTTTTCTGGATCATAGTGCGCCAATGCTAAATCAGTCAGTAAACAATTTTTAATTTTTTGAAAAGCTTTTTCACAGTCTTTGGACCAACACCATTTAACCCCCATTTTCAGCAACTCGTGTAATAGTGCTGTTAATTCATACATCTTTGGAATGTATATTGCTTAGTATTGTTCAAAACCTAAAAATTATTACAATTTTGCCACGTTATCTGGGGCTGGTATATTTTTTATGACTTCAGTTCTCCGTGGATCTGGTTTTCTGCCATCTTTATCCACAATCTACCCGAGACACTTATTTTTTCCATAAAAAACTTACATTTTTCAGGGTTTACTTTGAATCAGAATTCTTCTATTCTCTTGAAGATAGCCCTTATGTGTTTTTTATGCTCATTCATATTTTTGCTTTTCACCAAGATGTCATCCAAATAAGCAATGGCAAATTCTAACCCTGCAAGTATTGTATCCATGATTTGTTGAAAAAGTGAAGGTGCAACCTTTAAACCAAAAGGAAGCTGGTTTAATTTAAATAATCCTTTATGTGTGTTGTCAGATACTTGGAACACTCTTCATTGACTTTGACTTGCAAGTATGCATCTGACAAATCTATTTTAGAGTATACTTTGACCCCCATTTAATTTTGAGAAAATCTCCTCAGATAAGGGAAGCGGGTAACTGTCATTTAAACTTGTTGAAAAATCCGCACATACTCTAATTCTATTATTTGTCTTTTTAACATACACAATAAGCGATGCCCAATCTGAGTGATCCACTCTCGAAATAACACCTATTTTTTTCAAATCTTTCTAGTTCTTTGTTAATAGAATCCAATGAAGAAAATGGAACGTTCCTTTTAGGTCTGAAAAATCAGTGTAACATTTTCTTTTATTTCAAATTTTATTTCCGTTTTCAAACACATACCCAATCCTTGAGAGAAAACTCTGGGAAATTCATCCTTCAAATCATGCATGAATTTTTCAGTCTGTTTTAATTTTTTCTTTTCCCAGGTGTTCACCTGATTACAAAAAGAATTTACAGGCAATTCCCATAAATTAAATAGCACAATCCAATCTTTGCCAAAAAAGCAGGAGTTGTTCCTTTTATGTACGTAGACTTTTGACCTGAAAGTCTTATCACAAAACGAAACTTAAGTTCACCCTTAAATTTGAATGTTTCTCCTGAAATACCACTGGCCATAAACTTGTTCTTGTCACTCAATTTCAGTTGACCTATTTTCCTCCATGTCTGTTCATCAATTATATTAATATGAGAACCTGAATCCAAAAGAAATGTTACTGTATGTCCATTTATACATGTATCGACATACTTTCATTTCTCACCATTCTCAAATTCCTTTCTGAAGAGAATCACATTCACATTTTTACTGGACTTTTTCTTCCTTTTATAGCAATGGGACCTGTTATGTCTCTTATGGCCACATTCAAAACATACCTTGTTTTTATACCAGCAATTATTTTTTGTGTGATTAAATCCTCTGCAACATTCACATTTCTCTTTGTTCTTCATGTTTGGGACCTTTTTTTCCTTTTACTTGCTGAACTTTAAAAACATTCTTTTCCTCTATCTGAGTATTATCTCATTTTACGTTAATCAGACGCTGGCACTCTTCTGTAACTTTTTGCAAAGTAATCTCATCATCTTTTTCAATTATACTAAGAATCCGTGACCTGATATCCTTGTCCTTGGCAGCTGTTAGTCCCTAAACAAATATTAGACATCTGAATAAATCTTTCGAAATCTTGTCAATTTTGAAAAGCTTACATAATGAATTAACCGTCCCAGCATACGATAAAAAATCCTCATTTTCTGACTTAACGATATTAAGGCATTTGTAATGTGTGTGGAACAAGCTATCTCTTTCATTGAATATCCTTGATAGGTTTTTAATTGTTTCTTCAAAAAAGACTTCTTCTGGTTTCTTTGGTAATATTACGTTAGAGTATTTTGTATTTTCATCCGTCCCCATTTTTTTGTAATAAAAGAGTGACTTTTTCCTCATCTGACCAGTCTTGGCATCTATTTGTAAATATAGGTTTGTATCTTCTGAGATATGCCAGGAAGGTAATCCCATTGTCCAGGTCATAATGAAATTCTGTTAACGAACTTGCAATACCTTACAGAGAAGTAACTAGGTTTTGTTCTCCAGTTTTCGTCATTAATTTTTCAAAACATTGAAGTTGTTGTTGTTGTTGGTGGTGGTGGTGGTTTTGCAACTGTTGTATTTGCTGTTGTTGTTGCTTTTCAAAAAGTTGAAACTGTTGTTGTTGTTGGCTTTGCAACTGTTGTATTTGCTGTTGTTGTTGCTGAACACTAGTGCACAACAGTTTTGTAAGCTCTGTTAATTGTTCCATACTTTAACACGACAATTCTTTTCAGAAAAATGAATGACAGACAAGAAAAAAAATACTCAAACTTCGCTTTTTGCCTTCCAATAAACTGAAATTGCTTGTGTAATTTCAGAATAATAAACAAAGAATACAACAAAAATATTCTTACTTTTAAAGATTTTACATGATAAATTTTTTTTCAGAATGTCTTCCTCCGATTGTAAAATGTTATAATATCATGAGGTGTTATTTTACTTCGAAACTCCTGTAAACCAAACGTATAGCCAACAAATATTTTCTTCTTGTGAATTCGTTTTGGCATCACTGCATTTGGTGTTTTTGAATGTGAATTCAATTCAACAATCCTCATTGCTACTGTTATATTCCATGCTAATAGGTATATATACTTGAACAACACGGTGGATAAATAAGTAAAGGTGTATTGTAAAAACCAATACAATAAGAATAAAGGTAACAGTTATGCACAAGGTTGTTGCATGTCAATCCAATAGCGAAGGTCGGTAGCTCTTGTGTAAGTCTGAGTCATACTCAACAGATCCCAGCTAGACTACCCCACGCAGTCACATGTGGCACAAGGCCGAATTTAATGTGGGGTTCCCAAGCCCATAGGCTCAATAAAAAATCCTCGTAGATCCTGCATAAATGGGATCATACTCCCAGACAAGACTCTGCCCTTTGGCAGAGCCTTGTCCAAGTTGTTCCTCTCTGCCCGAAGGCAGAGCCTTGTCCAGGTTCCTCTCTGCCCGAAGGCAGAGAATTCGACTGTATAGTTAAAAAAGATTTTGGCTAGACAATATTTAGCCACCCACCCCAACAATGGTTGCATGTGGCACAAGGCTGGGTTTAATGTGGGTTCTCCGAGCCCATAGGCTCAGCCAAAAAATGCCCGTAGAACCCGTATAACGGTCAACCTCCCTGAACGAGACTCTGCCCTTCAGCGGAGCCTCCGTGTTTGTCTCTGCTCAGAGGCAGAGAATTCGATTGTCTAGCCAAAAAGATTTTGGCTAGACTCCTGTAGTCCATTGCCTTACAGATGCTTATAGGTAGTTACTACCTTTAGTGTAGACACTCATGGGGTGATAGTTCTGATGTAATGGAATAACCTAAGTCTTTTGTATGCTTTCTTTTGAAATAATAAAAAAAATTGACTAAACCCAAATTGGAAAGATTGTTTTTATTAATACAGAAGTTTATTAATGAACTCATTAGTTTTATTTTTATTTTTTTTAATTTTTCAGATGTTAAATGTTTGGAATTTCATTAAATGTTACGTACAGTTGCACTTTTGAGACATGCTGTTAAGATTAATTGCCTGATGTTGAGTTGTGCAAATGTTACACAAATGAATGGCATTTAAAAATTGCCAGCGTGTCTTATTTATCCCTGCTCTACATTTGAAATGGATTTCTTCAAATGAGTTAAAAGCATGAATTGTTTAATGAATGATGCTATTTAATTCAAAATAGTGATTGAAACAAGATATTTTTCTGTAGATTTTCTTACTTGAAATGTTCATTCAGAAAAATCATACTTTAATTGAAACTGGGCTAAATCACTTACCTCATCCTGATAACGAGCTGCATTCACATTCTTGTAAATTCTGTTGTAGTTCATTGAAAAATTCTTAGCATTGAACACATGTGCAATGTAGTGGACTACTGTAGAGAAAGTAGAGAACAATAAAATACCAGTTTTATCAAATAAATACAAAAATTAATTTGAACCAATTTCAATCCTGTTCCATAATGAGCTAAACTTTATTATTTTATAGTGTCTTTAGTACTTTATTTTAGCATAACTTGATAGTTAAATCTGTTAAATCTGTTATATATACTGTAGTTAACATTTTAGCTGAAATTTATTAAAAGGTGTAAACACTTTATGTATATATTTCTTCCCATATCAGGAAATTTAAGACTGGAAATGAGTGACACTGAAACAAGGAACAGAACAGATTAGACAATAAATAAAAATTGTTTTTAATTAAAATCTTTTTGAAATCTGTTAATACAAATGTAAAATTATGTGCAAGTCCAACAGAAAAAAATATCAAGTGTCATATGAAATTATTTACAAACTTTCTGATGCCAGCTTCTTCTGTTTAAAATGCTTTTTGATAAAAGTTCCGTGACATCAGCTTCATACATTCACTGCTGTGTAAATACTACCTGCTCTCAAGGTATACATACCAAGGCAATACTTATAAGAGCTCTAGCAGCCATGCAAATAGGGGCAGACATCTGGCAATATAAATTACTACTAAATAACAATTATTGAGAACGTTTTTAGCAAGGAACTTGTTAGTAGTATCCAGTAATTAGTTAATTAGTAACTATACCTATTATTAGGGAGCACCTTATAACTTAACAATTATTAACTTATTTCCATAAATGCAAATGTACAAAAAAAACGAACAAAAACTAGCCTCTTACTAACTTAATGCACAAAAAATTAGGAACATTTTACATGATATTACAGAAATAAAGAGTCAATTTGTTTATACTGAATAAACACAGAGAAAATCTAGTTGTATGATACAATCAGAAAAAAAATTTAACTTTTTACTAAATCATGTGTCAACAAAGTCTGAAAATTCTTGAAGAAAAACAATGTATTTCAGACAAGCAATAATTTTGTTAATTTTATTCTGTGATTATTGTCACATAATTTTATTCTGTGATTATTGTCACATATTGAAAATGTCAACCTTTGTTTTACAGAAAATGAAGAAAATAATAGCTATAACAAGTAGACATAATTTTAATAATTAATATCAATTTAAATGAACAGGAACACAAAATTAACAGGGTAATTTGGTGAATAAATAAATTCATATGTAAAAAGGTGAAAAATAAAAATTACCCAATAAATTTTTCTCTAAATGATAAGCGTCATATTTTTATTACTTGAAAAGATATGCATTTTTAATATTGATTATGTAGTTTTAATGGGAACTGTACAGGGGAATTGTATAAACATTTTTATCTTATAAATAAAATTGAAATAATTTCAAAACTTTAGTACTGGTTCTTGAGTTACCTGAGTGGAATCAAACAAACAATTTATGAAAAATATTTTTAAAATCCCATGATTTCTTTTTATGTTGAAATGATGCATTTCAGAAGCTGAGAAAAGGTTTTTGTCAAAAATTTTCATTTGACACCAAATATTATAAAACAGAAAAATACACAGTGAACTGTGGTATTCAGTGGAATTTTTTAATTGCCACAATCTATTTCTTTCAAAATCTTTCCATTTCTTTGCAAAATCTTTTCTAAATAGTCTCTGGTGAATTTCAATGAGCATAACAAAATTAAATCCACTGCTTAGTAAATACCTGCAAACATGAATTAAACAATTGCATGTATGTTCAGTAGCTAAATTGTATCCCTTTGTAAATGATTTCACTTTTTTTTATTTGCTTTGCTTTCATTACTTTTACCATTTTTCCAAACTGAGAAAGAAATGCCAGATGTTCATCATCTAAATTTGATGTCACTTTTTTCAATGGATCTTTGACAAACAATTTTTCAGAAATTGCAACTCTTTCAATGATACTAGTACTGAAAAAGTAATATTTGATTTTTTGAAAGAAAAAATAATTGTATATATACCAGCAAGTTTTCAAAAATGTTCATTACAAGACTGAAATACTTCCATTTAAAAATATCAATGCTGGTTAAACAGCTGATTGTTTGATTTATAGCATATAATGGCTAACACAAAATCCTGTTGATCAATATTATGATTCAAATCTTTAAAACTGATAATTTTGTCTTTTTCTAGAAATTATGCAAACTCATCATTTTGCAAATTTCACACAGAAGCAGAAGTGTTATTTGTAATACTTGGTTTTGGTTGAGGACTATGACTTGATGATCCTGATCATGTGTCCCTTAACTCATGAGAGTGATAGGGGTACCACATGTACTGCAGCCATAGTAGAAGTGGTATGTCTTGGGCAAGATAGCCTAATGGAGCAAAACCCTCACCAGGCTAGTTTGAATTCAGAGTTTTCCTTCTCCTAGACCTTTTATGATACAAGGCTTTGGAACACAGTCTGCCCTGCTATTTACCCATCATTGGGGGCGGGGAGATGGATTCATAACTTCCCCAAAGTTATTAGCACATAAGTGAATGTAATGAACTCAACTGGAATTCGAACTTGGCTCTCTGATTTCTCAATCCAAGCTGCAATATTTTCCTCAAATAATCACAGTTTCATTGCCAGATGGAAAAGGCCTCTCACAAACGAAAGTGTTCGGTTTGTCTTGAAATATTACCTTTAGCCATCGTTCCCATTCATTTTGCTCTTCTGTGCTATTGGCTAGGGCTGTAGAATATGATAACTGCACATCTGCAAGACACCCGCTCCCCAATAAGACTGCCTGTTTGCAATAGGTAGTGACCCATAATGTTTGTGGACAGAAACTGTCCTTGACCTTAAAGTACAAGTGGTCATGTGACAGCCAACACTCCTCGTTGGTCCTTATATGGGCTAGACATATGTCAGAGAGGCCCAACCTGATGAATCAGCTGATCCTGTTAAGTACTAGCACTTATATAATTAAGCCCAACAATGCCTCACAAATGGCTCACATGACAATCTAACACCCAACCCTTTGTTATTTTGAAAGTGCTAGAAGGTAATGGCTGAGGGTCAATCAAGTCGAGAAGAAAAAGAAATTTTGACCACTGTTTCATATTAAGGCATCAGTTTTTTGGGTACTGAAGCACAAAATTAACAGGGGTTCAAAGTCCTTTCATTATGTGAGTATACTAGTAGATGTATCCCCATCTCAACCAAGGTGAATGGGTTTAACCCCCTTGGTAAAATCCCATGTCAAACTCAAACAAAAAACTCAAAAGGAATCTCTCTGACTGTGATTTAGAAATAGAAGCCAGAACTGAATTCCCTAGATTCATCATAATTGAATGTTTAGAAGAGACCCCACTGACCAATCTGTAGTGAAACAAAATGAGAAATGGTAAATTCTACTTGTAAGTAGAATAGTAATAAGAAGCATGCAAAAAGTAATAGTAATAAGAAGCATGCAAAAAGCATATCTAAAATGAAAAGATTAACCACATGAAAGACTAAACATGTCAAGGGGAGATATTATTAGAAATAAAGAGCTGTCCATGGCTATCCCCAGAGGAAATAAATGCAGCCATAAGAAAGCAAAGGGTCACCAACTATTGAAGGATAAACATAAAAAGGTGTGATTAACAAATTTAAACAAACACATATATCTTGACATTTAATAAATTTTCAATCCAAATGGAAATAAAAATTAGAGGGTCAAACAATACATCCCCAATCCTTTAAGGCATTTCAAGTGGTAGTTGTATGAACACCACAAGGAGAACTGTAGAGGACACGTACTATATAGAAAATGTGACCAAAATGACTCAGATCATATTGCGGAATATACTTGATAATAAATGTGCTAATTGTCAAGAGAACCATCCAGCCTTTGTAAAATTATATATATATATATGTGTGTGTGTGTGTGTGTGTGTGTGTGTGTGTAAGAGAGAAAGAAATCATGGAAGTGATGTATAGAAAATATATAATTTTCCCAGAAGCAAAAAAAATAGTGGATTTATATATGAAAGGCCATACCTATGCCAATGTAGCTCAGAGGATGAATCCAATTATCAGCCATGATAACAACAAAACAAACAAATATAGATTACTCATCAAGCAATTTGTGTAGTAAGGACCAAACTGTTGAGATAATTGTGTTATCTCCCTTTCACCAATTGCATGGTTGATGAAGAAAAAGATTGAGAATGGTGGCACTAGTAGATAATCTACATTGGAGCAGTATTAGCCAATCAGGATCCACCTTGAGGTGAACTGGTGGCAGGAGCTGGCTATGTAAGAAATTACAAAAGAAAGAAAATGATAGATAGTATGGCCCAGAAGTTGTAATTGGGCATGACAGGTAACAGGTACTGGTTAAGCATGGTGGTACCTATTATAGAGTGCATATTTGTAGACTTCAAAGTATTGAGTGGCAAAATGGAGAGACATCTTTAGAAATCCATAAAGAAAATGATGAACAAGAAGAAATCATCCCTAGAATTAACAGGGAAGCAGATGAACATGATAATACCACTCAGGTTTAAAGACAGTGAAGAAAACAATGACAGTGGAAAAATGTGAAGGTGCCCACAGTGAATGTTCCAAAGATTGGCAGTTAAAATGTTCCCTAGAAGATGGGAGTGGACAATTTATTGCAAAAGTTCTCTTGTGTACTGGAAAAGCAACCAGTCAATACAAGGATTATTTTAATATCCACAGGATTGATACAGGAACAGATGAATGGATTGATCTGGAAAATCAAGTGGATGAGTTGCAGCAGGCTGATGAAGAGGAGGATGCCTTGGGGGCTTCTAAGGTTAACAAATTATTCAATGCCAAGGCTGCAGAGGTTGAAAACTGGAAGAAGTACAAGGTATTTGAAGAGGTAAAAGATGCGGGGGGCAACCATGTGAGATGGGTGATCACAGAAAAGAAATCTCGAGTAGTAGCAAGAGGTTTCAAGGAAAAACAGGAGATTGCAACAGATTCCCTACTTGTTCAAAAGACTCTTTAAGCAATATTCATGGTCTTCAACTTTGGTTGGAAATATAATTCACTGCAGCATATTTACAAGGAAATGAGATTAATAGGAAAATTTATTTAAAGTTTCCAAAAGAATTCCACAATGGACAGTTGTGGCTACTGAAAAAAAAACCATATATGGCCTGCAGCAAGAGCATGGTAACTTATGTCAAAGGAAGTATTGCTAGAAGCTGGAATGATGGTATCAAATTTGAACCCTGCATTCTTTTATCTTAATGTTGATGGTGAGTTGCTTGGAATTGTATGCATTCAGACTGATGTCAGGAATGGAAAAGTTCACCTCCTTGTCTGTAGAATCAATTAAGGAGAAGTTTTCCATTGGAGCTTATCGCACTGACACTTTTAAATATATTGACTTGAATATTGTCCAGGAGAAAGACTGGATTGAAATTCACTAATTAGATTACATAAACAATTTAGAAATGATAAACATAATTGGAAGAAAACAAAGCAATAAAGTAAATGAGAAAGAATTAAAGAACCTGGAGTGTCTTGTTGGTGAGTTGAACTGGGTGAGGGCTCAGACATGTCCGAATTTATCTTTTGATGTGTGTGAGCTGAGTGGAGCAACTAGGGCAGCACAGGTTGAATATATACACAGAACAAATAAAATAGTAAAGAAAATAAAGGAAAGGACAATCAGTTTAAAGTATTTTCCTTTGGGTAACATAAAAGAACTGGTGATTAAATACTTTAGTGATGCAGCATTTGGTATTTGGAAGGAAGAGGAGGATCTCAGTAACAATAACAGAAGATGTTTATTGAGCAGTCAAAACAAGTTCAATGAGTTGTGAAATCTTATGGCTGCAAAAACCTTGGCCCTGCTTGATTTTGCTGAAGTAGGAATATGTCTAAAGGCTACTATGAAAGAAATATTGAAGCTAGGTGGAGAATCACCTATTGTGAAATGCTATGTTGACAGTAAATCCTTTGTTGAATCTGTGTACTCCACAAAATTAGTTCACGGTAAAAGGCTCAGGATCGATATATGTGTGTTTAAGGATATAATTCAACAAAAGGAGATCCATGCAGTATCCAGGTTTCAATCAGGCCACCAGCTGGTATTGACCAAGAGGAGTGTATCTCAAGATGCCCTTGAAATTGGTTGGCACCTCAAGAAACTAAAGAGGGAGAGATTGTTGAAATCATTGAGTTATCTCCCTTTCACCAATTGCATGGTTGATGAAGAGAAAGATTGAGAATGGTGGTGCTAGTAGATAATCTACATAGCAGCAGTATTAGCCAATCAGGATCCACCTTGAGATTAGTTGGTGGCAGGAGTTGGTTATGTAAGCTCAGTATTTAGAAGACCTCAGTGCTGAGAACCTGGATAGAACAACATGGATAGTTACTGAATACCTGATGATTTTCTGATCATCTGTCATTGACCAAATTTGATTTCTTTTTTTCAGTTCAGTAGTGTTGACACTTTTTTTTATACCTTTTTGCTGATTTTTGTTACCTTTTTGCTCAACACTTACAAAAACTTGACTTTGGCCTAAAAACATTAAGCCACTAAGGATAGTCAAAGGATCAGGCTTTTTCATATGGGACATATTGCTACCCATGCCTGAAGAATGTGTTCAAATGACCAGTCAGAATTTTATTACCAAAATCTAATCTTAAGAACTGAATATGAAGGCAAGCATTAGACCACAGTTGTCTGAACATATAGGCCTGAAAGTACCAATCATTGTGACCAGCTGCATACCTGCATGATGAAAGTGTGGAGAGATTGATCACCTCTCCTCTTCCTGCCCAGAGAAGAAGGCCTCTGTCGACCAAAATCCCCCTCGGGTCATATCTTCCAATTCTGCCTTGCCTGTAATGGGTATGCCATCATCCGGAAGTCCACATTCCCTGAAGAACCTTTGACTGCTGCTTGTGCAGTTGTGGAAAAGAAGAAGGTGAAGTGGAAATGGCTGGTTGCTGGTAAGGCCAGAGGGAAGTGCCAGACAGCCGGCCCTCAGTACCTTGAAGCCCCTGGGATGAAAGGCACTAACAGTCCCACTCCCTCTACTAGCATTAAGAACAACATTCCAGCTTCTATGAGTTATTAAAAAAGTATGACCCAAGTTTTGAAAAAAGGCACAATTAAAACAGTCACCTACCCAAAAGGCAGCACACCTCTCGACCTCTGTCCTCCCTGATAAGAAATCATCAAAGGAAATTTCATCAAACCATTCATCCTCTAGCAAATATTCTCCACTCAGTAGAGATTCCAACCATTCCAGAAACTTATTTCTCACACCCCAATTTCTGTTCCAAGTCCTTCCAAAAAAAAAAAATAACTAATGACCCACCATCTAAAAAACTGTGAAGCCTTTCTACAGAAGATAGGGAAAAAAGAAAATGACAATCTAGACTGCTATATAATTTAGGGAAAGACATTTGCCATATTTCCCCAGTGCAAACAGAAAGGACCAGGAATTATGGCAACAGAATTAAGGAACTGGAAGTATTACTATCATTTAAAAAATTTGGAGATATGGCTATTGAAGCCCCACAAAACTTCCCCAAAGCCAAAAAGGTTCTAACAGTCATCTGTACCTGGTTGTGGGCATGGCAGACATGGGGTATGGTCAAGGAAGTTATGGAATCCTGTAAGATGTCACCCCCAATTGCCATCCTAGAAGATGAGAATATTAAAAAATTAAAACAGTTTTGTTCAGGGAGGTTCCCAGTTTTAGTTCACACCTCCCTTTACAGGGCTCTGAAATTAATTTATCCCTGGATCATTGGCAGCCTCTCCTCCGATGGCACTATCAAGACTGAGATGAGCCAAGGGTCAATGGGAGAGACTGTTGGTGTCCTCACCCCGACCATCTTCAAGCCACATTCACAACCCTTATCGGACTGTTAATGGCTCTCTGGTTAGTGAGTTTGAATGGCTGGGGCCCGAGATTGGAGACTCGTAGGGTGAGTATCACTCGTAACCTAGTGCCTAGGGGTGGATATATGTTGTTTGCAAGAAGCCCGGTTTTCAACTCATGATCATGAAAACATTCTGTCTAAGAGGTTTGTCTACTATTCAGCATGTTTTGATGAATGCTCAAGAGGGGATTCCTAGCTAGTGAGCAAGTCTATGAGGGTGGTGTGTGCCCTTGTCTTCACAGATCCAGTGGGCAGGCAGGCTTTGCATGCTGGATGTTACCATAAAGAATAAGGCCCTTTGTCTCATTGGGTTTTATACACCCAATAACCATGCAGAGCAGCCTGATTTATTTTAGGGGATTGAGCTGTTTTTGATAACAGTAATTATGGTAGTTTTAGCAGGCAATTGGAAAGCCATCCTTGACCCTGTTATAGATCACATAGAGAAAGATTGGGTAACAACAAACTGGATGTGAAGGTGTTTCAGGACTTTATTGACAAATTTGATTTTGTTAATAAAAATGAGGGAGGTAGTGTGGACTTAATAGGGGCAGTTCAGCTTCAGCAATCTAGCTACATCAACTGAGTTGATGCAGGGCTCTTAGGTTGTGCAAATTTCCATTCAATAGTTTACACAGATCATAAGCTTGTCCGGGTTCATATAAACTTAGATAAGCCTAAGATTAGATTAGCTGGCTATTTGGTGAGTGAGATTTTCAAGAGTAGCTGTTAGTAATGCTACAGTGGGAATTTACAGGAACTGTGGCTGGGAATATGTGGTGGGATAATTTAAAATCCAACATTAGGTCATTTGCTGCTGATTTTAGTCATCGACTCAATTTATCTGTTATCAGCACAAACAGCATTAGAAACAAAGATTGATCAGGCAATTAAATTCCATGATAGTAGGGATGTAACTTTAGCTAGAGCAGAGCTGACCTCCTTGCTTATCAAAAAAGATCAAGCGCTGGTAGTTAGGGTTAGGTTGAAAAAAATGTCTTCCAAGGCAATTAACATGGCTGCTAAACTGCATTCAGAGGTGATTTCGAAATGCAACTAATCGATATATCGCAAGCATCACATTGCCAAACAAGCAAACCATGACTACAAATGGGAGGCTATTCAAGATTACTTTCAGGACCTTTTTTTTTTTTTAGCCTTGCTCTGTTCAACATCTATTTGGCTGACTCTTCCCACCTTGAGGTGACTGAAGCAGCAGAGTGCAAGGGTCCTATCACAGAGTTTGAGATCTGGGAAGCACTGAGAGTGGTTGGCCAGGACAAAACTATAGGATTAGATGGTCTTCCTTACGAACTGTACTTTAAGCAGCTGCCTGTTTTTGTCATCTTGCTGGCATTGATTTATAACAACTGGATGAAGCAGCAGTCTATAACTCAATACTTTTTCAACAGTGGGGGGGGGTGATGCTTTGCAAGAATAAGAAAGGTAGGAATGGGATGGGTAATTATCAGCCTTTGATGATGTTAAACACAGTTTTGAAAATTTGCAAGCTGTCCTCACTAGTCTGATTGGCTCTGAGCAGACTTCTGTTGTGAAGGGAAGAACTATTAAGGACAACCTTCATTTGGTATGCTTGATCATTGAGCTTGGTGACAGTGAAGCCTCACTGATCAATTTAAATCAGTCCAAGGCATTTGATAGAGTAGAGCATCAATTTCTGGAAGCTGTTCTGGAGGCCTCTGTTTCGGGCCATACTTTCACACCTTGATCCAACTTCTGTATGCATCTCCTGGTGTGCTGGTAGAAGTGAATGTATTAACATCAGAGCCTTTCATATTATCTCGCTCTGTTCATCAAGGTTGTTTGCTTCACCTTTGTTGGAGCCCTACCTTCACAAGTTAAAGATAAATCTGGTCCTATGCAGAATTTCTCTACCTGGTGCTACCACCTTGGCCAGGTATTCTGCCTATACTGACAACATTTTGGTTCTTATGCTAAGCAAAGCCGAGTTTGACAAAGTCAGCAAAGAAATCAGATGGCATGAGATGGTCACAGGGGCTAAGATCAACCTTGATAAGTCTGTTGGCTTACAGTTGGGTGCGTGGAAGGGAGTTTCTCTTCGCAGACCGTTCCTCTGGACGGAGAAGCTGGTCAAGATACTTGGTGTCTGGCTCGGTCCTGATCTCTTGTTGGAAATGAACTGGTCGGAAGAGCCGGAGAAGGCCAAGACAGCAGTTTGCCTGTGGTCCCAAAGGAATCTTTACTTAAAGTGGAGGGCAGAAGTATGTGCCTCGCACATCTACCCGATTGTCCTTTATCGACTCACTGTACCTCCACTTCCATGTACCATACTAATGACATTGGTAAGGGTCTTGTCCTCCTTCTTGTGGGGAGGCAGGTCCCCCAAGATATGTTGGGAGATCTGTCATCTCCACCAGACTGAATGCAGTCTGAGTGTGCCTAGCGTAGAGATTCATCAACATGAGCTTTGCATTTCTTTCCTAGATTGGATGTGTTTGCAGTTAGATGAGAATGGTGAATTCTGGAAAGAAGACATCCATAAGAACTTTCCATCCCTGAGAAGTCTGCACTCATCCAAGGAGGAGGTGGTTGTTCACCTCAAGGTAGGTGCTCCTTCTATCATGATTGTCAACTTCTCTCAACTTCCTCAATAGATGGCCTCTCTGACATCCAAGCATTGTCTCCTAAGACATTATATAAAGTGCAGATAATGATAAGTGAGCTCAGTTTGACGAAGTCTTGCTCTATATGGCCTTGGGTGCCCAGGTTGAAATGCCTCACTAATGATGAGGCATCACTCACCTGGATGGTGATTTGAAGGGCCCTCTGAGTCAGCAAGAGTCTTTGTTCAGCAGGCTTGGAAAAATCTCTAAACTGCATCACTGTGGTGAGCCAGTGGAGACCCTTGATCATGCCTTCTTCCACTGCAGGGTCATAGGCCTGCTGTGCAAGTTTGTTGAGGACATCATGGTTCACATACTTCATGACAAGTTCTTTGTCCACGAGACCAGTTTCATTTGTAGCAATGTTGTACTGCCATTGTCTGAGTGTTCTTTTGCTTACTAGGTGTTATGCAAGTCATGATATGGACAACACGACTAGGGGAATAAATTTTCCGCAATCATGGAATCACGGACAGAATCATGGAATCATTAATCTGAAAAGAATCTGGGTTTTTAATGTAATTTTCAATAATAAATAACAAATTAATTATTTGTTTTTTTTTCAGATTTTTTTTAATTCTTCCAAAAATTAATAACTGTCTCTCTGATTTTGTTAAACATTTTTATATAACAATAACATAATGTAGTTATTTCCTTAAAATTTGTTTTTATAAATCTTTGTAGGTATTTTCCTTATAAAACCTGAAAAATAATTAAGAACAAAAATGTTTGCATAAAAAAAGAAAAACGGGTTGTCGATTTTTTGAGAATATTTTGGCTAATCTATTTTTAAATATTTTATAAACTTTTCTAAGAAACTGTATGTTGCAAACAAGATGAAAGTCAAAAGGTCACAGCTGAGTCATGGGAGACAGATACTAGTTGATGTCAAAATTGGAGGGGAGAGAGAGATGAAGATCAAACCAATAAGTTTAAGAAATTCACACAATTTACAAGTAAAAGATTCTAAACAACTTCTAAGCTTGTTTTATAAATATGAAAAAATAAATGTTATCACGTGCCTACCATACAATTTAGAAATAAAGAAAAAAACAATTTTCCAAAAACATCACTATGTGTGTCTTGTCTAAGCTTACTGTCACACAACAATTTTCCTGGGTTAATAATTGCATCATCTTCAGTGCTTCATCATTATAAACAAATTTAAACTGAACAAAAAATCCTTTAATAACATTAACTGCAAATGAGTATTTTTTAATATTTTCATTATATTTTGTAATCTAAACCAATTGTATGAATAAACAACAAATTGCCAAGACGACTAAATCAAGTCAATATAGTGATTCAAACTCAAAAGTTGAGCCCACTACTCTAAAATAAAAAAAGAAAAAGAAAATGACCCCAGTATCTAAAATTTGTGCTAAAGCCAGAGTAGAGCAATTTCCTGATGACTTTTATGCAGAAGAAGATATGTTATTTTGCAAATTCTGTCTCCACAATGTTGGCATTTTTAGGGTTGACACAATCAAAGATCACATCAAATCAAAAACTCATTTGACAAAAAAGGCTTCAAAAAAGTCAACTCAACTGAAACAGAAGACAACCATAATTTTGTTGAAAGAGGTATGAGATGATTTTTGTCCTTTGCACTTTGACATTCCCCTACACAAAATTGACAAAATGATGCCATTCATATTAAAACATTGTAAAGAAGGTGGTGTTATTCCAAGTGTCAATTGTGTTAGACAATTTCATCCAAAATTGTTTGCCTGTCACTTTGCTGCCCTGAAAGCCAATCTTGCTAATCAATCAGTCAGCATCATAGCATACAAAACAACTGTCATGACCACAGCATTTCGAATGTAATTCTAAATATTTGTGGGGAGTAATTTTTCACTGTTGTTGTAAGTTTGCAATCATCAAACTCTAAGTCAGGCATGCATCCGAGCTGTAACACATGTGGATATTGCATTTGAGGATATTGCCTTTGTAATAATTCTGCAGACTGTTGCAAAAAAGCTCATAAGGAAGTGTTGTCAAATGTCTTGGTCAACAGTTGATAAGTGTTGTGCTTAGCACATATTTTAAATCTTGTTGGTGAAGTATTTTTACATTGGTCAGCATTAGATAATGTTACCCAGCTCAATACATTCATCAAGTCAGCCTTTTTTAAAAAGCCTAGTTGGAAAAAGCGATACTTAAAATGGCTTGAAGGTTCCTTGCCTAAGGAACAGGTAAAACTAACCCCTGTACCAATGACAACCAGATGGAATTCCTGGTTTAATGCGGCCAAATATCACTCCCCCTTTGTACAGTTTTATGAAGGATTCTTTAAGCAAGAGCCATGGCCTTGCCATAGATAGGATTATAAAATTAGTAGATGATGGTCAGCTATATCATGCCTCTTACCATAATTTGTGCCTAACTCAGCATATAATGAATGAGAACTGCACTCATTTAATAACAGCTTTGACAAACTTAGAAAAAATTAAGTCTCTGCTTGTATGTGTTGTATAACATGATGGAGGATGTAAAATAGTATTTGCATACTGGTACATCAAGATTGACATTTGGCTTAGAAACTGATTGTCTTCTGTCTAAACTAGAAAACATGGAGAGAGAGAGAGAATTATCTCAAATTTCCAAGATTTTTTCAGCACATCTTTTCTGAAATGGAATAAACACCTGGATACTTACCCTGTGTATAACTTTTACAAGGCACCTTGCTTGTTTGATCCTAGACAGCTACCCTGTATAGGCTATGATTTAGACAGTTTTGCAGCCATGAAGGACTTACAATGTCTTTCTATTGATCTTCTTGAAGAATTCCAAATGTATGTGAATTACCAAGATGATTTATCAAATCCTTTTAATATCCCATCATTTTGAAATGTAAATAAGAGCAGATTTCCACTTCTGGAACAGATTGCCAATAATGTCATATGGAGGTCTGTTACCAGCATAGATGCTGAACGTTAATTTTCTCAGTTAAAATTTACTCAATAAACGTGAAAGTCTTACCCCTGAGAACAGCAAGCAACTCACAATGTTGTATTACAATGGAGATTTAGAGAAGAGATTTGAAGATTAGATATTTCCCAAATTAAGAAATTAGCAATTTTAAATTTGAGCAATATTTCAACTTGGGATAAGTTGTTTTATTTAAATTTTGAATTAATATGTCTAATTTGTTTTTTGATATTTTGTTACAAAGATCTAGTTATTATGGGTTAATTCCTTTTTTGTAAATTTTAGTTAAAATGTTTGACTTTATTCAGATATTTATTATTGAGATTCAAGTAATTTGCTGTTGATACTTTAAATGTGATTTTTATATTATAAATCAATCTAAATTCTTTTACTTAAAAAACAAAAACAATTTGAATGTGTTATTAAAGAAGGAAGATCTGATTAAAAGTTCCACCTCAAAGATATACACCGTTACATTCCATTGTTTTATTGTCTAGTCATGTTACATTTTTTTATTTTTACATATAATTTATTTTTGGACTTGGATTTTAACATTTAAAAAAAAATGTAGATATTTGCTATTTCTTTATATGCAATAAAACTTTGAATTATATTTTTGTTTTCGGTTTTAATAATAATTATAGCATATTGTTTTGCAATTTTGACATAAAATACTACAAAAATGGAAAAAATGAAATTTCCCTAAGGTAAAAAATGGAAAAAAACGAAATTTACTAAAAGTGGAAATGGAAAATCGTGGACCCTACATGACAGAAATGAATTCTATGGGGACAAGAAGTTCACCTCTTCCCAACTAATCCTGTTCCGTAGGCATTAGCCTAAAGTTAAGATTAGAACAGAAAGGAAATGACTCCATCCATCAGAATTTGGAAAAAGGTGGGTGAGACTTGTGCATCTGTGCTGAATAAGAGGTGCTGAATTGGAGTGGCATTTTGATGCCAGTTAGGCATTTAAGGATATTGGAAATTCTGGCTTGAACAGTGGCAATCCTACCCAAAATAACCTATTTTAGGCATATTTTGATTTATTTATTTTTCTGCCAAAGTTAACTTAGCTAGGGTTCTCTAGCTTACTTTAGTTTAATTTCCGCAACCTCCTCCTGTAGGTGATCAGAGATGTCGGTTCTTTGGTGGATGTAGTACGCCTTTCAATTTTGGGGTGTGTTTTTCATTTTTTTGTTGTGTTTAGTTGTGTGAGTTTGGTTGAATGATTGATCACATTCTTGCAAGTCCCACATTACTTTTGCCCAGTTAATAGATGTTTCGGTCACATTTAAGGATTGTGGAAGGTGGTGTCAATTACAAACACTATTTTGTTTTCTTTCAGTATATAAATTTGTTTTTATTGTAAAATGACATATTCAGCAAAAAAAAAAAAAAAAATTACAGGCAGCTACCATGAGAGCTACTTTGCATTGAACAGTCAGTATATACTCAGTATATATCTCACTGCAAGACCAGATAAAACAAAACAAGCTGGAAGATCTGATAAAAGAATTATATAAACCTGGGGGATTTTTATATCCACAATAACATCTCGGAATCAAAGGAGATGGAAAAATTCATTGTGAATAATGTACTATGCCTGAACCAACACAAATCAATCCAGTAAATGGAAGCCTGTCAGCAATTTACCTAAACTTACCTAAGTGTTTATGCTGGTACATGTGGTAGCAATCATTTCCCCCATCATCCTGAGGAACAGTGAAATGATCAATGAGCTCCCACCTACATGGAGTCTAAGCAAGGCCAAATGAGAAAAATTTGGAAATTTATGTCAAGTCAAACTAACTCAAGATAAGATATAAACAGCAGAAAATGTCACAAGAACTCTAATATCCATAACAAAAGAATGCATCCCCAAAAACCCAAAACGTTAGACTCTGGTTCAATAAATGTAAAGAATTAATTAGACTTCATAAAGTTTGGTTTAGTTTGTTTTATGGCAAATCAACTGCAATGGTCCATTTAATACCAATTGTTTTTTTAAATTAACTCTTGGATTTAAACAGCCAAAAACTTATCTTAAATAGTAAGACTGCTACTTGGTATGTTTATATATATGCATTTTTTTTTTTTAATTATATTTTTGGAAATCAGTTTAATTTCTCTTAAGAACAGGAATATGTAAAATGAATTAGTATTTTGGAAAACATCTTTTAAGTTTGTTGTTTGGCAGTATTTTAAATGAACTGAATTGCTGCAGTTTATCAGGATGTTTTTTAATGGTCAATGGCTGTTGGCATGCCACACATACCAGAGGATCTTCCTTTTTTAGGATATGCATATGGATTACGGTAGTATGTCTAATATAGAACCTGGGCATAATGGCTTGTTCTCTTCTAGTGTGGTGTTTATGATGCAATTCTCCTATAGTTAGTTTAATCTTGAACAATTTATTTATTGTTTGGGCAGGAGTTCTATAGGTTCTGCCACTTGTCTTTTTATTGATTGTTGGTTTCAAGTCCGTATATGAGATTTTGGTATCTAAGGTGTCTGATGAGTTTCTTATAATTGATCATTCCCTGTGATAGACTTCATAAAGCAGTACTTCAAAAATTCAGCAATGGACAACCTCTTCAACTATAAACTAAATAGAGCAAAGGCCTGAGAAGCAACAAAAGAAGATAAAAAGGACTGCTAGTAAAAATGTGTTACTAAACTAAACTAAATTCTGCTACAAATCCAAAAACAGTTTGGGAAATTATGAGAAAAATACCTGGAAAACATTAATTTATACCAGTAAAAAATCTCTCAATAAATAATAGCAAGATACCAGAAAAAAGACTATAACAAATATATTTGCTAAAACATTCTCAAAATATTTTAAAAAATGGAAACAAAAATCCTAATCTACAAAACAAAATGCAGAAAAATACAAATTAAAATTCAAAACAAAAATCCTGGAAGATTACAACAACTGATTCTCTCAGACAGAACTAAAAGACTCCATTAAAAGTTTGCATAATTCAGCTATAGGGCAAGTTCCTAGAAGAATGGCAGTAAACAATTGTTCTACCAATTCCTAAACCAGAAAAAGACAGTTCAGACCCTGGAAATTATAGATTGATTTCTCTTATAAGCTATTTATGTAAAACTTTGGAGAGAATGGTCAATGATAGCTTAGTTTGGTACTTGGAATCCACCAAATTAATGACTAACTTATAATGTGGATCTTGCAAAAACAGGAGTACAATTGACCACCTGGTTTGCTTGGAAAGTTTTATAAGAGAAGCATTTTTAAGAAAAGAGCATATGGCTATTGTATTCTTTGACTTTAAAAAGGCATACAAAATTACCTGGAAATATGAGATCCTGCAAGATCTACAGGACCTTAGTAGGTAGGCTACCAGAATTCATTAAGAAATTTCTTTCAAATAGAACCCTTCATGTCTGCATTGGATCTATTCTCTCTGATCCCAAAAACCCAAGAATAAGTAGTACCATGGGGTCGTATATTGTTAGTCACTCTGTTCAGTATTAAAATAAATAACATTTCAAAAGAACTCACTCATGCTATCAATGGATTTTGTACATAGATGACTTTCCTGTACATTACCAATCCAAAAATAGGCATACCATAGAAAAGAATCTGCAGCAATGCATAAATAAGATCAACAGATAGGCAATAAATATCCAAAACATAATGCATGTATTTTTGTAATAAAAAGAAACTGCATAATGATCTAACATTGCAACTCAAATGGACAGAAATCCCCAGTACAAGTTCTTGGGAATAATTCTCAACAAGAAACTAACATTCATACCACATCTAAAATATCTGTGAAAAAAATATAATAAAACATTACAACTTTTGAGAATGGTGGCCCACAAAAATTGGGAAGCAGACCAGTAAAAAGCTGCTCAAATTATACAGAACATTAATTCGATCCAAGCTGGACAATGGAAATGGCATATACCAATCAGCAAGGAAATCAAGACAAAATTCTCAATCCAACCTTATGATTTCCTTGCTGATTGATATATGAAGTTTTCATTATCCAACTTGGATTAGATTAATGCTCTGTATAATTTGAGTAACATTGGCCACAAACCTAGATGGATAAACTAGCCCTTCTATACTATATAAAACTAAAAACTTGCCCCTCTAACCTTGCATACAAGATGACATTTGATCCAAAATACAGAAAGTTCTTCCAACAAAAAAGAAAGCCATAAAAACCTTGGCTCATAAGAATACCAGAAATAAATCTAAAACTCTCCAAACATTATAAAATATCTACTTATATTCCAAGAGGAATTAGAAAAAAATCAAAATCTGTTATCCCAGACATCTGAAACAGACCAGCAACATAAATAATAACAACAAATTCAATCAAACCAAGCCTCTGGGAATGGCACTCAGACTACAGACAGATAAGGAGGTAGTTTGAGCTAGACATTGTATAGAACACATGCCAGCCACCAAAATGAAGGACCACCATTGTGCATACCATGTGAGGAAACATACACAATTGTGCATGTATTGATAATCTGTAATGAATTCCATCAAACACGCACCAAGTACTGCAGAACCTAAAGGATTTGTTTGAAAATAATGAGCCAAGTGAGATTTTTTTTATATAAGCTGTATCTGGAAAATAAGTGTTATATACATTATTCCCAAAATTGTTAATATTAATTTGGAAAAGAATTTTCTTATACAATTCAAAAATGTTTTGGCTTTAAATAACCCCAAATTGTTAATAAGCTGTAAAACAAATCAATGCCCTGTCAGCTTGGGTTGTAGAATACACTAACTGCACCTCAGCAGAGGGGGGTAAACCCATCCCTAATGAGGCCAGCTGTTTGCCCTGGGTTGTGACCCATAGTGGCTGGTGATGGAAAACTGGAAGATGAGCAGTTCATGACCTAGGTGTATAAGTGGTCATATGACAGGCAAGACTCCTCTTTGGTCCTTACTTGGGCTGACAGAGGGCTCATATCCGATCAATCAGCTGGTCATGTCAAGCCCCTAGTACCTATGTAATCAAGCCCAACAAAATGATTACATAAGGGTCAAATACACAACCACACAATTATTATTTTTAAAAGTGCTAGAAGGTAGTGGTTGAAGGTCAATCAAGTTGGAGAAAAAGTAACTGGCCACTGTTTCAAATTAAGATCTCAGATTTTTTGGGTATTGAAGCTGAAAATTAAGAAGGGCTCAAAGTATATGCTCAGTGAGAACATACTGGTAGATGTATCCCCATCTCAACCAAGGCAAAGTAATTTAACCTCCTTGGACTCTGTGGTGAGTGGTGGAACACAAGCCTAATGAAAAAAAATCAAATGGCAAATATCAATAAAAAAAATAAACCAAAAGAAATCTCTTTGATTCAGAAATAGAAACTAGAACAGATTTCTTAAGATTTATAGTGATCGAATCTCTGGAGTAAACTCCTCTGGCCAATTTGTCAACATTTTTATTGTAAAAGTAATTACGAGCAGAGCAACTACATGAAAAGTAAAAAAAAAAAATGAAGTAGCAATTAACATGTTGACTTCAATAATAAAACAAACACTGATAACATTAAAAATGAAGGCTTTCCATAATTTAAAGTATAAAGTGCATCCACATCAAAGACTGAACACATCAAAGACAGTTATTAGAAATAGGAGTTGTTCCTGGCTATGCAGAAGCAATAGATGCAGCCTTGGGAAAGCAAGGAGTTACTAACTGTATAAGGATAAGTATAAAAAGGGGAAATCAAAAAATCCTAACACATACATATATCTTAACATTTAATAAACCCTCAATCCCAAAGGAAATAAAAATTGGTTTTATGATTGAGAGGGTCTAACAATACATCTCCAATCCCTTGAGGCATTTCAAGTGTCAGTTGTATAGGCACCACAAGGAGAGTTGCAGAATCCACCCAATATGTAAAAAATGTGGTCAAAAAGACCCAGATCATACAGAGGAAGATCTCATGATATCCAATTGTCAATAGAACCATCCAGCCTTTGTGAAATCCCATATTATAAGAAAGGTAATGAAGCATAGAAGTGATGTAACTTTTGCAGAAGCAAGGAAAATATTTGATTCCTCTATGAAAGGCCATACATATGCAAATGTAGTTCAGAAAACAAACCCAATTAATAGTAATAATAACAACAAATAGATAAATATACAGCACTCATCAAGAAGTTGATGCAGTGAGGACCAAATGACTGACCAAAATTCCAGGAACAAAAAAGAACATGCACAGCTAAAAGCTGCCAAACAAAAATAGTAAGTAAATTGCAAGAGTCCATTTCAAACCCATATGATGTGGTTCAGGGATTGCCTGTACAAAAACAGAAAATCTCCACCCGAAGAAACACTAGTAGACAAAAATCACAAAGATCACTAATCCTTCCACCAAATCTCAAAATACACCTCTCTGGAAAGTCCCCCCACCAAAAAAAAATATGACTAACCAACAAAAAAATTTGAAGTACTAGAGAGGATGGATGATACACCACCAAAAACTTTCAAACAAAAACAAAAACATTAAAAACGTGTAAAAACCAAATAAAAATACAAACATTGAATATAAAATACTACAATGGACTAAATGAATTTCTCATGCTAATAACAACATTGGATGCTGCAGTTATTTTTATCAAGAAAAAATGATCAAAATGAAACATCCTGATAATAATTTCAAAATCCTTTATATGAACCTAAAATGTAAAATAAACAGTTACATTCAACAGAAATGGCAGAAGCATTAGACCAGCAACACAAATAATAAACTTCACAAAATCAAACCATTCCTAGCTGAATAGAAACAAATATCTAAAGAAAGAAGAAGAGATGAAGTAATGCTAGCTCAACTACACATAGGACACAGATACATGGTTGGTGCTTGTTATCTGCAAACACATTGATTTCTTTAAGATGAAATGATCTATTATGATGTATCTCTAATTTGTATTTAGATACATTGTATTTAATTTCAATTTTTCTAGTTGAATTGTTCACCTATATTGTATATGATCCATTATTGTACATAATTACATTACATAAAATTTGTATTTTATATGAATAATATCTAATGAAAATTGTGATATAGTAAAGTGAGGGGGGCTGTATCATAGATTCAGTGGGGGCCACAAAACCCTTGCACCGACCCTGCACACATGTCTCACCCATTCATACTCACTGAAGAATGGAGATCAACCAACATGTACAACATGCCAAGCCGCACTCACAGTGAAACTCAGTTTAACTGAATATTCCCACTTAGCCCCTATAAGTCATAACTACTACAAGGAAAACAACATGAGAAAACTATTTGAAAATACTGAAACTGTCAACATAATATCCTACTTTAAAGAAATAAGTTTATACCAAAACATATATAACCTACAATAGATCATCTATAAACTATACATCTATAAAGCATAAAGTATAAAAATTATTTAGAAAAATATCTGTAGTTAAAGACATAAAATTTTGTTCAAAATATTTAGATTTTGGCTTTAAATAACCGATAGGGGTTGATATGTCACTAAACAAAAAGAGCCAACCAACCATTCTGCTCTTGGGGAAGACAAAATGCACAGATCTTTTGTTTGTTATAGTTGTTATAGCAATCTGATACACACCACTTTTTCATCATTTTGGGAAAGATTTGGGGAAACTGAAATTAAACAATATTAACAAAACTGTTATTTTGTAAAAAATTAAGTTTTGTTCTGAAAATTTCATGATCCTTAGATTTTAATCTCTGAATGATTTGGACTTAGGAATTTATGATTCAGAATCAAGAATTTAAAGGTTTTTGTGGAATTATACTATAGGTGTTGCGACCAGAAATAATCATTTATTCAAATTATTTTTTTATATTTTTGTAGATTAAGCATGTAGATTTTTTTTTATCAAAAACTGCTGTGAATAATTTTTCTTATTTGTTTATAAGAAAAAAAACAAATTATTAAATTTTATAAAAATTAATAGCAGGTCCAGTTTACTTCATTGTAAATTGATCACCCTAGGGAAACCAAAATATTCACATACTACATGATTTCTTAAAATTATTGAACATGATAACATGAATTGCCTTTTTCACATATTATTATTGATTAAGGATTCCTGATGGGATTTCAATAAAGAAATCACATAGGATGAGCATATTTTGCTTTAGCTTCCCTAGGGAGATCAATTTACAATGAATTTACATAGCAAAGTGGATCCCCTTTTAACTTTTTTATAAAATTAAAGAAATATTTTTTTTTTATATTTGTGGTCTGGACTGCTTAATCTATATGAAAATAATGTTTATTTCTAGTTTTCTGTAAGAATGTTAAATTTATCATCTTTTAGAAACTAATGTGTTTGATGAAAAACAGCAGGATGTATGAATTTGATTCATATTTGGACATTTTAGTTTTCAGAAAATGAAATGGTGATGGGAAGTAAGAATTGGAAATCCATTCCATCACAGGTTAGGAACTCATCTAAATCACATGTTAATCACCTTGCATTTTAATAAAATAGAAGTCTTTTACAGTATGTTTTCAAGACCTGTGGTAAAATATTAAATTAAATTTGTTGAATTTAATTATGATATTAACTTCATGTGACAAAGCTCTTAATTACATTTTTCATTTATTTCACAGTAACAAAAAAGACATTTTGCCTGTATAATAAATGGCTATGGTAAGATATAAATGATAGAACTGCTCAACAAACAGAATAGACAAAGTTTCCAATAAGCAATACCAAAGAAAAAAAAAGAACAGGGCAAAAATAATATAAAGCAAACAAATAATATATGCAAGGCAAATTAACAGTAATAAGGCAAAGCAACAGTAATATGGCAAAAAGTTCACAAACTAAGAATTAGGGTTGACATATGAGCAAGTTCAGATAAACAAAGGTAGCCTTTTGACACCAAGACAAGACAGACTGAGTCAGATGTGTTCAAGAAGTGGCCTATTTTATTGGCTAGGAAGAAATCCCAGCATGCATTTGTGCAGTTTTACCTATAAGTTTGGGAGGGAATATTTTTTGCAATCATTCCCACCAAGATTCGCTTTGTGACCTCTTGTCCTTCATCGTGGGTGTGGCCATGATCCAAGAGGCACACTTTGTTTGTGATGTTGATGCTTGTGTAATGTCTAGCAACTTTGTTGTCTATTCAGCATATGGGGACCAAATGGCTAGAGGTGTTTCCATGCTGGTTAAACATACATTGTGTGCGAAGGTGGACCTTGTTCATGTTGATGCAGGGGAGCTGGTTGATCATGGCCAATATTGCTTGGTTGATCTGATTGGCAAGTTTAATCTCATCGATCACCCAGAGCAGAAGATGTGGATGTGGGTTCTTAAGTGGCTGCCTACCCAGGTAGCCATCTACCTGGATAGAATGTTAGTGAGAAGGGTTGATCTAGATTGGCTAGATTGTCCCACATTCCAATGGTTAGGCTATTCAGGCCACAGATTTGTCTGTGCCTGGATGGTTAGGTGCTAGGCCTAGAATGGCTGGACACTGGAAGTTCATTCTGTCTTTACTGGACAAGCAGGACTTCTGGCAACAGCTAACTAGATTACTGCGGCAGGAACTAGTGAAGGCAGTTATTGGGAATAAGTGATAGGAGAGGCTTAAGGATAGTATGTCTTTCACCTCTGAATATAGCCAATGACTCACCCTAGATAAAAATATGAAAACTCTTAAGGATTGTCTGTCCTAGAGATAGGTTTAGCTAGAGAGGCTCTGGAGTGAGTGCTACCAGGATCAGGTAGTTTGATATAGATTAAACAAGATGTCTAACAAAACCATGAACATGGATGCAGAATTGCACAAGGAAGAGATCTATTGAGGTTCTGATCATTACATTCAGGAGGTTGATACCACAGAGGGGCAGACTCTGAGGTCAGTTAAAGATGGGTGAGGCATTTTGGTGGCATTTCAAGAACCAGTTTACCAAGAAGCATGATCTCTGTTTCACAGCTATTCAGCTGACTTTCCTTGGCTTTTACTGACAGAAGCAGCTAGCTGCAAAGAGGAGATCACAGAAGGTTAAGTTTACTTGGCATTGAAGAGTTCAACAGTGTCAAGTCTCCGGGACTTGATGGCCTGCCCTACAAATTGTACTTGAGGCTGTCGCACATCTTTGTGCCAATTTTTGACAAGTTGTGTTCAACAACTGGTTCCAACAGGGGTCTCTCCCCAACTGGATCTCCAGGAGTGTGATCACACTGTTGAGAAAGGACAAGGATAGTAGGTGGGATTTCTATAATTACATGCCCATAAATCTGCTAAACAAAGAGTTAAAGATTTTGGCCAAGATCCTGATGGAGCATTTATAGTCAGTTGCCAAGATTCTATTGGGACACAGACTTGTGCTGTGAAGAGACAAACAATTCAGAGCAACCTGCAGGCTACCTGATTCAAACCTGACTTCAGCAAATGGATCAGCCTCTTGTATCACTCCCTCAGTGCTGTGGTACAAGTGAATGCGAAGTGAAGCAGTCACATGCTTTTGCACTGTCTCTGTTGCTTCATCATGGTTGCCCATTGTCACCCCTACTTTATGGTGTTGGTGTTAGAGCCTCTCCTTTGTCAGCTAAGGAACAGGGTGCGCAGTTCAGCCCTACATGGAATTGTTGTCCCTGGTGGGGTTCAAGCCAGGGTTTCCATATAAACTGATGTCATATCCATTTTCGTGTTGTGCTACAGAAACACTGAGGTGGTACAGAAGGCAGTTGAATGGTACAAGAAAGTCATGGGTGCCAAGATTAGTTGCAACAAGTCTTCCTGTTTGTGGTTAGGTGCCTGGAAGAATGTCACTCTTACAGGGCTCTTTAGTTGGACCCACCTGCATTCTTGGAGTGTGGTTCAAGGTCAGGTTCCAACTGAAGTGGTCAGAGATACAGACAAAGGCCAAAGTGGTGGTCCAGACTTGGCTCCATGAAGAGTAGGTGTGCCACATATGTCTCTCCTCTCTTCCTTTACTGGTTGTCTGTACTCACAATCTGCAAATACCATAAGAAGGTGCTTGAATACTTGCTCTCCTTCCTCTTGGGAGGTGGTGGCAAGGATCAGGTATGCAGTGAGGTCTGTATCCAGCGTCCGTGTCATGGGGCACTGGGCATGCAATACTTGCTGAGTATGCCTCAAGGTTGGCTTTCCTATGCTGTACATTGACAGAACATTTGAACTTGGAGGACACCTTACCTAGTCTTACCATCCTTCTTTCCATTTCTAGGGCTGAGCATCATCATAAGCCCTTGAAATCAATTGAGATTCCTCAGAGAGTGTCGATCGGCCATGAAGGTCATTCCTCAGTCCACTGACCTTTCATGACCTAAGAGGCTCTTGTATCAGTAGTTAGTGGGGGGAGGTCATGAAAGATCTACTCAGTGAGCAGCATTGGCTTATTGGCAACCGAGTTACACACTTTCTGGTTTTGGGTGTCAGTGGAAGATTACCTCAGCAACACTGAATTTTCACTTACCTGACGATTGATTCGAAACATGCTATCTATCAATTACATAGCCTTCAGAGGAGCAACCTTGGTCCAGAGGAAACGGCTTAGCATGCCTTCTACCATTGTCCTCAAGTATGTCTATTTCAGGACTATGTCAGTGAATTGACATCTCATATCGATCACAAACATCTTGTGTTCATCGATCGCACATATGTGTGTGATATTGTGTTACCCCCATATTCTGAGGTGAAACAAATGGTGTTTCTTACATTACTAGCCGTAGCAAGAATGGTGGTAAGGAATCATGAATGGAGGAAATCTTGCAATATGAATGCTATTCTCATCAGGATCATGTAGGATTCTTTGGGCATCAGCTCAAGATAAAGATCAGAATTAATAGAAAATGTCTTCAGTGAATGATGAGTGAAAGTGGCAAGCTTGGTTCAAGTGAATGTGGGTAGCCATGATTTTCTTTTTTAAGTCCCCTTTGATGCAACAGGATGATTTCCTGATGGAACACTCCCCTGGTTAAGATAGATTCTCTTTATTTACCTAGCTAATGTGTGTACTTGTTGCACCCAGCATTCTCTTTTAAGTTCCTTGTTGAAATTCTCAATCTCCCCACTTTGTTTTTGTCCCATTTGTTTTTCATCTCAACAAGGTTAGCCTTGATTTTCCCACACCAACATTTATTTTATCCTTCTCTCTGCATTAATGAATAAGGATACAGTGGCCACTCTTATTTTTGTACAGTGAATGGGTCCTACTAACATCTGTTATCTTTAGTTTGAATGTTTTGTTATATTTTAGTTTCATTTTGGGGTTCATGCCCTCCACCTTCATTTCATAGCGTTATATTTTGGGAAAAAATAGAAAAAAAATCAGAAAAACAAAGGGACATTTGTACATAAAGAAAGTTTGATGCCATGTAGATTTTTGTAGGGTCTCCAGGAAGACATGGCATTTTGGCATATGGCGGATTGAATGGTGATGAATGAGTTCTTGTGGTTAATGAACAAACTGTAATGAATGAATGAGTCATGAATCTGATTAGCTAGGTTTAAGAGACTGACCAGCCTCACCCTACTTCCCCCATGGCCTTGTACCACAATTGTTCATTTATGAATAATAAATAGTCATTCCTAATCAGGATTGAAACCAGCATTGTTTGTTTACAAAGGATGGTAAAATTAAAATTCAACATACTTTTTAAGTTAGAACAAAAATTATTCATACATTTTTTTTATAATCATTATGTTCATTGTTACAGAGAAAAATATTATTTTCATGTAACAAAATTCTTAATGACAATATTTTAGTTATTTTTAGAGTTATACTAAACCACAAAAATGTAGGCAAAAACAATATGATATTGTGTTCTCTTTTACATTTCTGTGGTTCATTTTAAAGAATAGTTGTAAAGTAGCAAATTAAATTTACTGATGATATCTTTGATAAAATTCTTAATAAATATCATTTTTCATTAATTTTCTATTGCAAAAAGTTACACTTTTTTTCTATTTATGAATGATGGTAGAATTAAAAGAAAACTTATCTTTTTTAAATACCTTAGAAAAACACATGTTCATGGTTAGGAATAATACAGAGTAAAATATTAAATTAACTTTGTGATGAGCTTTTAATAATGAAACTTCTTTCAATTTTGCATTTAATTTTTTTTTTTAACCAAAAGATAAAAGTTCAATGAAAATAAAATAAATGAACCACATACTTACCACAGTGTCTTAAATAATAAATGCATGTTACTCCAAGGGTGAAAGGTAAATATTTTTTTTTTTTAAAGTTTAAATTGTTTACAGTGACTCCAGGAACAAATTTTCATTATCGTATGTTATGATTAAAATCAGTGCCCACCCGCCATTTGACCAAGGTCTGTGCATGCTTTCTTAGCCTGTTGTAGGTATTCTCTTGTTGTTTTCAAGACACCATGAAAGGTTTGATTCTAACACTTGTGTTAGCATTAATTGCTAGTTAGTTTATATTTCCAAACTAGACATATAGCAGCATACAATACATTTTTATTATACTGCATGTTGAGGGTGTCATTTAGCAAAGTATCCAAGTGAAACCAAAGTGGTGGCATCCATGAGAAATTGTGATCAGTGTCTTTATAGTCATTTATTTTTGGTAAATAGCAATATCCTGTTTTTCCCAAAATTGGCCAGCACGATATACTTGTAGCTGGATAAGTGTTAAATAATACTGAGGAAACACTGTTCCAGCATATTTAGATGGTATAATCCCTTTGAAAGAAAAATTGAATATGTGACTAACCAACAATATCATGACATGCTTGAAAAATATAGCAGAGGAAAATTAATTCCAAATAGTGAAGAAGGCAATAGGAAACCACTCCATTATATTAAGAAGTCATAGCAAGAAAATTAATGTTCCTTCAGTTTTTCTAAGATCCCAAGAGAAAACTGTTTATGGTATTCACTGAAACAAGGTGAACATTTTCTGTAATTTAAGCTCTTTTTAAATAATTTGTCTCCAAATGATTGCTCCGAAGTTGCTTAGAACTAGCATCAGAAATAAACCTTTTATCAGTGTCTACTTTATAATATCCTTGAGATAAAAATGAACATCAATTAATTTTGACCAAACAGAAAATTAACACATCTCAAGCAAAGGGACGCAATAAAAAGTGAACATTATGGTACCAATCATAATTTGAGTAAAATCTTAAGTTTTCTTCAAATTAACCCTATCGGCTATTAAAATTCAAATAAATATTTAAAGTTTTCATGATTTTTTATTTTAATGAAAACTATTTATGTCTGCAAGAGAAATGTGGCATCAAAGATTCTTTATCTGTTAATGTGAATTGCTATGACTTCTTAATATGGAGGAGTGGTTTTCTATAATGTTCTTTATTATTTGGAATTCAGTTTTCCTTTACATAGACATACTGCCTCCCATTCTAAAAACTAATGCAATTCAATATTTATCATTTAATAATTTGTAAAGAAATAAATGTGAAAAAAATTTTTTATTGATAAATTTATAAACATTTATGAAATGATCAAAATATGAACATCAACTACAAGGAAATCCTTATTGTTTGCCATTTTATAAAGGTTGAATCAATTGGCAAATAGCTGATGTTTTGACAACCATTCCAACAAATAATATAAATAGTGAAGATATTGAGAACCTCAACCCATAAATATAGCATACTTTAAAACAGTATTTAATAAAATATATATATATATATATATATATATATATATATATATATATATATATATAGAGAGAGAGAGATAGAGATGTGTGTATGTATGTATATATATATATATATATATATATATATATATATATATCAGTGGCGACTCTAGCCTATTTTTTGCTACTACGTGCCCCCTCTGTCAACTTCAGTTCCCAACCCGTGGTCCGTGGGACCCAAAAAGTAAGTCATCATAGTTGCTATTACAAGTGATTCTCCATTGTATAGCACAGATTGACTAACGTTGCACCTTGCATGGTGGTTTTTTAAACAATCAAGATACTATATAATTTGTAGTCTTATTAATAAGGTAGATAAGTTTTTTTCCTTTCAAAAGTATAGAAGAAAAGAGAAGATGTTCATTACTATGACGCAGAAAAATATCTTTATTAGAAAAAAAATTGATGACAATGACAACTAACCAGGTTAGCAATTAAGTCCACAACTCTCCAGGTCATTTGTCTCATGGAATTATAAAATAATTAAATGA